>JAUMHM010032488.1:0-16048 GCA_032362435.1 Melikaiella ostensackeni
TATAGTATATATTATCGCCCTAGGCTACTGGCTAGTCTGCCTATATGGTCGAAACGGCCCTGTCAAGTATTTCGCAATCTTTTGAGATCTTTGTGAAATTTTTGTGAAATATGTATTTTGAAATCTTCTGAAGATTTCAAAAAAAAAAATCATTCTTTGATTTAAGTTATATTTCACTTTCATTTAACTTTTATCGAAGATGTTTTCACGTAAACCTGTCTTGAGTCGTAGTTTAGAAGGCATGTATTAATTTTCTTTTAAGACCGGAAGAAATTACGAATTTCTGCCGAGAGAACCGGGAGAAAGCCGTGAGACGAAAATGATAAAAATAATCGCCACCCTGAAACAATAAAAAAATTTAATTAACTTAATCACAATCAAAAAAATAATAATAGCAAAAATCAATAATGACCGTAAAAACGACGTAGTACAAACAATTTTAAAACGAAAAATTAAGAAATTCAACCCGTCACGCCTAGTTTCAACCAATTTTTACTTAGCTGGACTTGCACTTCTTGGTTTTTTCTGATTATATTTTGGCGATGCCTCCCGAGTATTTTGAACCCAAAATGAAAAAAACCGTGTGGATACTTTTTAAAAAAACTAAATTTTCCATTTTATTTTTTTTAAACTTTTTGATATATTTTCGTAAGAACCTATGAAGAGTGAAACTTTGTTTGCTGAAACTCTTTCATTTTTCATTTCAACATGAGATCCATGTGCTTAACATCGTGCGATATTTTGACACCATCGAAAATGTTGAAAATAAGTAAAAAAATTGAGTTCTTTGGTGATTTATCTATTTTCGTGAATTAAAAAAAAAGATCGTCTTATCTGTAATAATTCACGAAATATGACCTTTAGAAGTCAGTTTTTAGCTAAAAGAATTTCTTTTTTCACTTTTCGTGAAATACCTCCTTTCATATGCATTTTGCGTGAAAGTTGTCCATATATGGAATCAAGTAGACTCAATTTACAACAATTTTGAAAAAGAAGGATTTTCTAGCATTAATAAGTTCGAATTTTTGGCGTCCTAAAGAAGACACTTTTTAATGAACATTAAGCTTTTTTGAAAATATCTTGTTTTCGATGAATACTGCTTCAGAATACAACATTCTTTTGTTTTAAAAATATTATCAAGGACTTGAAACTTATCAGTGTTAGAACATAGATTTTTTAGATTTGCTAGGAATTGAATCTACTTTAATCCCTTTGTTTAGACAAGTTTCACTTATGAAAGGAGAAATTTCCCAAAAAATCAAAAATAAATTTCTTGACTAATAACTAAATGTTGAAGGACATATCTTGTGAATTATTAGAGACAAAGTGTTCTTTTTTTAATTTACGTATGATTTTATAAAATTTAATTTCTATTTTAACCACTTTTGGCGCTGAATGCTCTAAAATGGAGAAATTACTAAAAAAAACTCAACTTTTTACTTTTTTTGAGCGTTTTTGAAGGTGTCAAGACATCCAACGATGTTGAACACATAGGTCTTATTTTAAGATGAAAAATGAAAGAGTTTCAGCAAATAAAGTTCCACGTTTCATAGGTTTTCACAAAAATATACCAAAAGACTTTTTAAAAATAGAGTTTCATCAAGAAGGGCAAATAATATTTTTTCACTTGAGGCTTATAATAATCGTTGATGAATATGAAGCGTTAAATTTTTTAATTATCATATTTTAGAATTGTTGAGACAATTTCTGTTTGTATAATTTTCTTTTACTCCATAAAGTTTATATGTTCAGAGTAATTTTTTTTTGTTCAAGATATTTGGCTTCATCTTATCTTATCTTGTTTAAGATATTTGTTTGAGATAATCGTGAAAAGTTATTATTTTCTGTAATTAATGACGCAGTTAATCAATGTTAAGAGTTAAATTGATCTAAAAAATAACTATCCATAAGGGGCGGTTCAAATATTACGTCACGATTTTTTCGGATAATTTACCCCCCCCCCCCCTCCGTCACACGTTTTCTATAGTAAGTGTATGTAACTTCAACATAGGCGTCACACTACAGCTGCCCCCCCCCAGGCGTGTGACGTAATACTTGAACAGCCCCTAACGTATACTGTAAAACATGTTTAAAAAATAATTTTTTTCAAATAATTAAAGTATAAGTTCTGAGATAAGAAAATGCTGAATAGCACGCGGCGTAGTGTAAGAGATTCGAAAAAACAACAATTTTCTCTACCTTTCCTAAAAAGGCACAAGTGAATCATTATTAATTCTTCAAATAATTGCAGACTGTCTTTCACAAAAAATAATACTCTGATTGTTCATTAACTGCGTGATTAAGTACAGAAAAGAATAGCTTCATGATTATTTAGAGCAAGTATCTTACACAAGAGAAGATACTCGTAAGATAATGCCAAACATCTTAAACAGAAAATATTGCTCTCAACATTTGTTAATTGCGTCATTAATTCCAGAAAATATTAACTTTTTACGGTTTGGTGGAGAAAAATATTATATGTTAAAAATAAAAATGGTTCAAACAATTACCTAATGTGTTATACAAAAAATATTACTCTTGAAATTCATCAACTGTAATACTTATCCCGGAAAATTATAACTTTTCGCAATTCACAAGGTGAGAAATTGTTTGAACACATAATAATTGTTCCAATCATTGAAAATTAGTTTAAAAATACTTGGAAAGTTATCGCTTATCGAATGAAAAGAATTCATGTTTAAAAAATGAATGAATACCGACTTTCTTTTTTCTACTTTTCCCGAAAACTGATCTTTTCCCATTTAGAATCCAATATCAATTCCCAAATTTCGGAGCACGGGTTAATATTGACCGATTTGAATCAAACTTGAAGGGTTTTTTTTCTGGAAAAATAAATATGATATGATATTATATTATTATATTTACCAATAGAATTAGAGAAAATAGCTAAGGCATATAGGAGACTACTAATAACAATCCACATTTTCTGAACAGTGGGTGTAATTCACGGCGTGACGTAACTATAATGAATATACTATAAGATCTTTCTATTTATACCTAGAGTGACTGCGATCTTATTCGTTAGATCAATCTAAATTCTTGAGATATTTGTAAGCCATAAAGTTACTCTTATTTCGCAACGGTAAGATTAACAGGATAATTTATCATTTACACTGCGATGAATATATCTGTGACGGATAGGCAAATAAATGTCGAACGACTTTAGTTTGCTTAATGTCGAAATGTCATATAGAGTAATTCTCTTTCATATATAATTTCATATATAATAATTCTTTTTTAATGACTCAAGCAGTCAATTCAGATTTTATTATCAATATTTGGATACAAAAGTTAGACGTGAACAGCTTATAAATTTCAGAAATCTGAGTGCAGTTTAGCGATTATGACAGTTTTTCATTGATAAAATTGTGAATAGGCGATTATGTTATTTTACTTTTATGGTGAAAAGAATGTATCGAATGACTTTTAAGTTTCGAGTCGTCAAAGAGGACTATTGAAAGTATCATAAACTGAAATTAACTCGATTTTATAAAAATGTTAGTTAGCCGCTTATGCCTATCTCCCACGAATATTAAATGTCTTTTTAAGAGGGTTGAACTTTGTTCTTAAAACTACTGTGAAGAAGATGATTAAAAATTGGAATCAATTTTAATTTTGTAATTATTTGAGATTAATTGAAATTGATTATTCACAATTTCAAGATTTGAGATTAAACATTATTAAGTGAATTATTAGATAAGATACGTTATATTGATTAAATTAGTATTAAAAAACTACTGCAAAGTAGTTTGGTGGTCGCGACTGGTATGATAAGAGTAGTTTGAATTGTATGAAAGGAGTCTGAGGGGATGATTTCAAAAATTGAGAATTTTTTTATCCTTTAAACGCTAAATAAATTAACAAATTTGTATGCATCAGAATTTTATTTTATCATACAGACCTGTTGAATACGTCATTCGATTTATCTCATCATAACGAATAAATTAAGTTATTGCAATATTGTTATGTGCCCAAAAATTAAGAGAGTTTTCCTCTTACAAACGTTAGAATAATTTGCAAATCAGTACATATCATAACTTCATTTGGCCACAGAGTGCTTCTAAATACACCAATTGATTCACGTTATCAAAATGAACAAATTTGGTAGTTATTATGTTTCTACATTCCTAATATTAGAAAAAAATTCACTTGAAAACGAAAAAATAAAAACTTCAAATTTTCTTTAACACGAAAACGATGTCTTTCATCAAAATCTACGCATACAATTTTTTCTTTCTTAATATAATCAAAATTGCAAAAAAATCACACCTAAAGTGTATTTGAGAGAAATATAAAATCGAAAAAAAACATTATTTTCTTTTTATCCGATGCGGCCTCAAACTTCATAAATTAAATGTTTTATTGGAAGGGGTGATCATGTTCTTGAAATTACATAGTTTTAGAAGAGTGAAAAAAATTTATGTGAAGATAACCAGTAAAATAATAACTACTGCATATAATTACAGGAACTTAGAAAAAAATAAAAGATTAATCATAATTATGATTAAACTCAATTTTTTGACAACGTGATAAATATGGTATCCAATCAGGATAACCCAAGCTTTGTTGTCAATTTATCAACTTGCACAAAGACGTCAATGTTGAATTTGAAAAAAATTAAGGAATGTTTTTTCTATGTGGTCAAAAATTATGACTTTTTTCTTGCATCCATTGTTCCGGTAGTCAATGATTTTATCAAACCCAGCTTTAAAAAATATAATTTTTGATCACGCTACAATTTCTGGTCATTTCTGAACATATCGTCCATCTAGTTGCATAAAGTTGTAAGTCACACCATATTCTAAAATGACTTTTTTATTGAATTTCAGAGCCTGAAAGTCATTATTTCTTGAATATTTCCACTGATCATTAATATTGTGGACCATGAAATATAAAAATTGCTCCATATATGAAAATTATCGGTCGTTAGTATTAGGAATTATTTCTTATTCATTCGCGTGACCCACACCTAATAGAATAACTCATCCAAATTGATTTTTTCAGTGTTTAAAATGATTTGTGTTTTTCAAGATTAAAAGAGTAGTCACTACTCAGCTCCTCTATGTAAATTTGTACCTAGAAGTTTCTTTATTTCCTTGAAATATGTATTTTTGTAAAGCAAGTGACTTACGACCTTCTGCAAGCTTAACCCTATAATTTGCTTTTCGTTTCTCCTGTATAATTTCATTTTTGTGGCTTACGACTTTATGCAACTAGATGTAAGATATATCTTAAAAAACCTAAAAACATTTTTCGTAAACTTTGAATCATTCAAAAAGATTCGTCTATCAAACTACTAAAAATCTGTTTAATAACCTTTATTCGGTACACATATATACATACAGAAAGGTGCCAACAAAACTTATTATTTCCGGATTCTGTGAGTGCGTAAACGTAAAAATCTGTTTAGAACTAGAGATAAAAAATTCGGACGATTCCATTAAATTCTCATGAATTATAATGTAAAAATTTAAGATATTCTAAGCTTAAAAGCTCTAATAGTGTGAAAATAACATATTGTGCGCTAAGGGATAAAATTGCCGTGCAAATGAAATAAAGCGTATCTGCAGTTCGGATAAGTCATCTTTCACTTGTACGAATCTTCAAAATGTAGTTCAAATAACCTTAATTTTTGTATTCCTAATAAGCATTCATTATGTAAACAGAAAAAGACGGTACTTATTTTTGCTGCCTCATCGGTCACAAATTGACCCTTCTTGTCACACAAAACGGGCGCGAAAACTCGCATTTTCAATTCGTGCGTTGCAAAGAAGAATTTAAATTTCTGTATTAGTGATATGTTAGTGGGTCGAAAACTCACTGACGCCTTTCTCTAAGAATCCATATTTATTAAACTTTTAGGAAATTTGGATCATTTTGACACACTGTGCGAAATTTCAAAAGTTTCGCTTAATTTATTAACTTTATCGCTGAATTTCAAATTGATTTATCTTTTAAATTACTTTTTTCAGTTGTATAGGAACTGTAGTGAAATATATGTCGCAATGAAAAGATAAAGAGAATAACCGAAAAATCCGAATAAAGTGCTAAGCTAACATGTAACGTCATCATATTTACACGGTTTTACCTTGTTAAAGACATTATTGGCTTTATGGCTTAGTGAACACAAAAAAATGTCAAGCAAAGTTGTGATGAGTGAGAAGATAAAATTTTATGTAAAATGTGTGTAGCCAAGAAGAAATTACCACAACTTTCCCAAAGAAACTTTCCTAGTGCACAAAGGAAATTCTTGTTGAATCATTTGGGCCAAAATGAAAAATGAGAAATTAAAAGCGCGAGCGTTGAGGCATGGGAGGCCGAAGGCTCACAAAGTAGTGTTGATATGATTGTGGTATCCGTAGAGTAGGCACAAACTGATGCTCCTTGTCTATTGCTAGAAAAATCTGCTGCCCTGCACTATCATATATTGCATGAATATTATCACCGATGTATACTCCAATTATAAAGTAGTGATCGATTGCCACATCACAAAACTCTTCGCCTTTTATTGGTTTAAGATGACCATTTGCAGCTCTGTAAAAAGCGACTCCATAACGTCTAATTGATTCAGGAATAAGAAATCTATGGATTTTCACTGGCGATGTTTCTGCAATGAGAAATATCCGTGTAGGATTTGATGTGTTCTGAACAATCTACTTCAAATTTTTGGTGAACGATCCCCCCAATTTGTTCATTTCCTGGCCACACGTATTTCTCCGCTTGAGAAAAAAATTGTCTGCGAATTTATGAATATCAGAACTTTGAAGCTTGTTTTTCAAAAAAAAAAAAAAAAAAAACGAATCCGCTCTTTAAATCTCCATAATTTTTTATTTAATTGAGATATTAAGATTTTCTTTCCAGATTCTGGCCATTTTTCGTTGAAGTTGTGCTTCTATAGGGAAGACATCCTCTTAGTTTTATGCGGGTCAAATCATTTTCGTGGCCACGAGAATTTCAAAATTTTGCATTCTTCTTATAAACAACGACAGATACGAAAAAATGGAGAGGAAGAAATTCTCGTAGACACAAGAATAGTTTTGCCCACATAAAACTCACAGAATGTCTTCCTTTTACAAGCACGGATCCAAAATGAATATTTGACAAACTAAAAGAAGTAGTGCATTCTATTAAATTCTTTACTGTCCAGGCAAACCATTTCTGTGGGCATAAGCAGTTTTTTCGAAAAATTCAATTTTCGATTTTTCTCGTGAAAATGCTAGATATAAAAGAGTGACATGTCTTTTCGCTAGAGCGTTTTTATATGAACAAACATATTTCATATAATGTTTTCCTGCCTGTCATTGTTTGTAAGAAAAATTTGAAAATTAAATTTTTCGAAAAATATTCTTGGGGCCACAAAAATGATTTGGCCCGCATAAAACTCATTGGTTGTTTACTTTTCGAAAGTACAAATTCAATGTAAAAGTGGCAAATATAAATGGGTGAAGTTTTCGTAAGAATAGGTTTTACATGTTTTCAAAAAAATCGATGTGTATATTTCTGTCTGATTTCAAAAACTTTCGGTCTGAAATTGATCTGGTCTCTCTATTTTTTTTTCAAATTTGTCAATATAAACCCTTGATCTCGGGCTTTTGAAATTAATATGGGATTCTTAATGGGAAAAGCTAAGTGTTTGAAAAAATTATAAAAAGAAGTACTTGTTATTAACTTTTTGTAAATTAAGGCTTAGTCACTTTTCATGGAATGTTTAAGGAATAATAATATTTTTCATTTATCATAATTCCAATTGTTTTAAGAATTCTTATTTGTATAATTTTTCACTCAGAAGACCGTGAAAGGCTAGTATTTTCTGAAATTAATGACGCAATCAACGAATGTTGAAAGCAATTTTATTTTATTTGAGAGGTTCGGCTTGATCTTATCTTATCTTGTTCAAGGTTATTGTTTAAGATAATCGCGAAAAGTTATTATTTTTTGTAATTAATGACGCAGTTAATGAATACTTAGAGTAATATTTCTTGTGCATGGCAATCTGCAATTATTCAAACAATCAACATCACTTAAGCCTTTTCATAGGAAAGATGGAGAAAATTCTAATTTTTTCGAATCTCTTACACCATGTCGCTTATTTCTTAGTATCTTTTTATCTCAACAAAATCGATCTATGAAAAGAACTATACATAACAAAATAAAAAAAATAAAAAAAAGGATCATTAATTAAGCAATTAGGGTATAAGTTCTGAGATAAGAAAATACTGAATAATACACGACATGTCCGAAAAGGAACAAGTGAATGATTATAAATTGTTTAAATAATTGCAGATTGCCATTCACAAAAAATATCACTGTTAGCATTGATTAACCGCGTCAATTATTACAAAAAATATTAACTTTTAACGATTATCTTAAACAAACATCTTAAACAAGATAAGATAAGATTAAGCCAAATATGTTCAACAAAAAACATTGCTCTCAACATTCGTTAATTGTGTCATTATTTCTAGAAAATACTAACTTTTCACGGTCTGGTGTAGAAAACAATTAAACAAATAGAAATTGTTCAAATAACTACATAATATGTTGAACAAAAAATTTTACCCTTGAAATCCATCAACTGTAACATTTATTAAAATTGGGGAACATTCTTTAAACGCATAATAATTGCTTCAGTAATTGAAAAAGAGTTTGAAAATACTTAGAAAGTTATCACTTATCGAATGAAAATAATTCATGTTAACAAAATTAATAGATGCATTTTTTCCTTTTTCCACTTTTCCCGAAAAGTGATCTTCTCCCATTCAAAATCTCATACTAATTCCCAAATCCCGGGGCACGGGTTAGTATTGACCGATTTGGCTCAAACTTGAAGGGAATATTTTTTCTGCAAATTAAACAGATATCCGGCCCAAGCCAGGTAAAAATATCGACGTGGAATTTCCACGTAGATTTCCATGTGGAAATGTACGTGGATTTTCACGTGAATTTGTCCAGCCACATGTAAATCCACAAGAAAATTTGAGACCTTCCAAGTGGATTTCCATATGCTTGGTTGAATCCACGTGAATTTATACGTGGACAATTTCACCTGGGGAATGTGAAGGAATTTTAATTCGGAAATTTCAAACAGAAAGTAAATGTACTTATTCAAAATGTATAGAAAAAATGATATGATATTATATTATCATATTTACCAATAGAATTAGGGAAAATAGCTAAGGCACATAGGAGACTACTAATGACGATCCACATTTTGTGAACAGTGGGTGTAATTCACGGCGTAATGTAACTATAATTAATACAGGTATGTTACAAAGTCTTTCTATATATACCTGCGATCTCATTCGTCGGATTAACCTTAATTTTTGAGATATTTGTAATCCATAAAGTGAATCTTATTTTGCAATGAAAAGATCAACAGGTTAATTTATCATTTATACTGTAATGAATATATCTGTGATGGATAGGCATAAACGCTTATCTGCACCTTTCATGATTTTGAAATAAATGAGGTTGTATATTCTTTTGATTCTGTCAAATCGGGGGAAAAACAGATTATTTTTATAATAATCCATCAGATCTATCTTCAATAAAATTTCAAAATATGCTAGACAAACAAAAAAAAAGAAAGATCTTGGTGAAATTAATTGTGATTCCAGCATTTCATCAATTTGCTTGTTAGTTAAGTTCTTATGCCAGAACGGTCGAATTTTGAGGAAAATGAATGACTTCAGCTTGCTAAATTTCGAAATGACATGTAGAATAATATAATTCATTCTAAGGTTAGTCCATAACTAGGGTAACTGAGTTTATCCAATTGAATACAAATTCATTGTTGAATAGAACGGATTTAATTAAAGCATACGAATCTACTTGTTGGATATTCAAACACAAGGTAACCTTCTGAATAAAAACTTCGTAGAAACGATCTCTGTAATTTTTCTATACTTGATTTTATTGTTTATAAATTTGGTTTTGATATTGCATATAGACAGAATAATTTTTATGATCACAGTTCTACTTTCAAAATTGACGTCGTGCAATTAATTACTTCAAAAATACTAAATTATTCCAAAACTGTTGTTGGATACCACAAGCTATGGATAACCTCTAAATATGAAGAATATAACATTATAAATACATTAATATATATTACTAATAGCTCTTTTGATGACTCAAGCAGCCGACTTAGATTTCATTATCAATACTTGGATATAAAACTTGAGTCAATTTTTATAGAAATGTTAGTTACTTGCCTATGCCTATCTCCCACAAATACTAAACGTTTTTTTGGAAGGGCTGACGTTTGTTTTAAAGACTACCGTGAAAAAGGTTAAAAAAAAGGAACCAAATTCAATTTTCTGATTATTATTGATGAATTGAAATTAAATAATCACAATTTGAAGATTCAAGATTTAAAATTATTAAGTGAACTATTGAATTAGATTGTAGAGATTAATATTTAAAAAGCCACTGCATATTACTTTGGTGGGCGCGTTCATTATATGGTGTATCTCTAATTGTAATCATTTCATGAACACTGTGCTTCCTCATAAAGGATTGTTCTGTTATGAAGAAATAATTATCTGACAAGAATCCGGATGACATATTCTCTATGATCATGATAAAAGACTATTATGATGAGAGTAGTTTGGATTATATAAAAGGAGTTGGAGGGAATTAAAAAAACGATTTCGCCTGCGTTATTTATTATTCATTTCTCATTTCTTATTCCTCCCCTAAGGGCTGAAGCACCTTGTTTTTGTGGGGAGGCTCAAGCGTGCGGGACAAGGAAGTCAAACGTCCCTCGGCCTGCATGAATATGGATATGAATGATAGGATTCTCATAAACAGGCTCTCCGGAGATTGGGCATGGATGATTGTAGTATGGTAGAAGGGTGAAAGAGCCTTGCGAACGCGGGTATTGCTGGATTCTGGCTGAGGTTCATCCCGAACCGACCGCAGTCTGGAATCGGTAATGACTCACGGCCCGAAATGCGACTAAGAAACAGCCTTCCGTTGGTGTAGTGGCCCACGAACGGATATTCATTGAGTGTTTCACTTAATGTGACAACCCCTCTAAGCCAGGGGCGTTGAGTGACCGTGCCCCTGCCACTTTGGCACGTAAAAAATGAAACACAAAAATTGAAAGATAGAAGAAGGAAGGGATGTGGCGAAGGGGTGAAAGAGGTTCGACCCGAAAAGGTCCAGCACAACCCTTACCACTCTATCTGTCTCTCCAGTCGGCCAAACTCAGGCGGCGGCTGTGCCCCCGGCTCTCTTGAGAGTTAAGGGATCGACGGTCCCTCTGAGTGAGGCTATGGAGGCGGGACTGGCCAAGGAGTCTTCCCGAGAAAAAAGGGCATCAACGGTTCTTTAAAAAAATAACTGAGGAGGCAAGAGCAGCAGGCTAGAATAGTGGCTGCGGATGCTAGAACATCAACAACAATGCCGACAACCAGCACGGAAATCCTGGAAAGAAGGAAGGGCTAAGAAGAAACCTTACCACAGGGCTAAGCCCCCAGGAAGGCAAAAGCCAGTTCAGCTGCCAGCGAACAGGGAGTCGCCAGGGGCTGGACTGATAGCTGCCCAGAGGACTAACCCCCCGACGATGGTGGTAAAAGCAACGAGCTATCCAGACTCGATGCTTACTGCGGAGCAGTTTGATCTCTTCAGGAAGGGCACATGCAGGGCGCTCGATTGAGTGTCCCCAAATCAATGGCCAAAACTTGAGACCTTCTTCTGTAGGAGAGGAATGTTTATATTTGTCGCAGCCAACCCAGAGACTAAAGCTTAGTTGCAGGAATAGTGGTCGAGACAAGGTCCTGGGAAGGTGCGAACCTTAAAGTGGGTGAGGTTGAATTGCTTCGAAGGATGTTAAGGGCTACGGCGTGATCCCAGATAAACTGGGCCTGAAAACACTCAACCCCTCACTGAAGACATCGTCCTGGCGAATCGTCAGGCACTACTGGCCTCAGGAGGAGGGCCCGACGAAAGGACTTGAGTGACTCCTAGTTGTTCAGGTTCCTAAGTCCCAGACGAGGGCTCTTGGGGTCATCAACAACAGGCCCTTCTACCACCTTGGCCAGGTCAATTTCAGGATTGCCGGTCAGGGACGGGAGGAGCTTCTTGGGACGGAGAAAGGTCGGGGCAGAAGTAAATTGCTGCTCCATGTCTAGCCAGTACACAAATTAACTTGCATCACAGCAAAGGCGCCTCTTTGCTTCTGCAAAGGGGCATCGCTGTGAGGCACACAGGTATCTCTCTAATCCAAGAACGATGGTTACAGTGACCCCAAGGCGGCCAATCCAAGGATTTGTATTCTGGCGAAAGGAGTCAACGTTGTCAAGCTGCTAGAACTGTCTTCGAGAGATCTAATGGTGATATCCACAGATCATAGAGGGATCGGGAAGCTAGTCATAGGATCGGCCTACTTTCCGTATGACAGCGAAACCAGCCCACCAGAGGAAGTACGTACACTGGTAGAATACTGCAATATAAGGGGTGTCCCACTATTGTTGGGATGTGGTGCTAACTCTCATCATACATTGTGGGGTAGCACGGACATTAACTCAAGAGGAGTGACCTCTCGGAATATTTAATAACTACTGATTCTGATATTCTCAACACGGGAAATACCCCGAATTTTAACAACTCAGCCAGGGATGAGGTTATCGATATCACCCTTGGTCCGGTAGTTTTCGGGATAAAGTGGAGAAGTGGAGAGTTTCGAACGAACTCACTCTTTCAGATCACTCACAGATAGAGTTTTGCTGCCTAAAGATGGCAGCCAAAACTTTCACGGAAGCCATCCAATATACTTATGAAAGTAATTGTCGATCCACAAGAGTCCGAAAGGAAGGGGACACACACTGGTGAAACGGAAAGCTTGATGAGGGATGATTACAGGGGTGCAATATGAAAGGCCAAGCAAGAAAGCTGGACGAATTTTGTACAGACAACGAGAAAGGGGCAGAGGCGTCTAAATTAGACAAGCTGCTATCTCAAAATCTGGATGCTATTCTCGGTTATGTTTCACGACTGTTCATTCATTGATTGAACTGTAATATCAATCATTTTGAATTAATTGCGTGTTATTAGAGTAAGAATATCTTAAATTTAACGATTTTTGCCAACTTTGTGTATAAATAAAGTAAACAATGATTTTCTCTCAAATAGGCCTTGAGGGATCTCTTAAGAATTGATTTAGCTTTGATGTTTGAAGAAAAAAATTTTATATCGGTTAAAAATTGTAGCTGGAATCGTATTTTGAACATTTTTTCGTCATTTTGCCCCACTGTTGGGTGGTTATTTAGATCTACGTACCTATTACCAGGCCGATTTAGCAGCAGCCAATGATAAGAAAGTAGGTCAATAAAAAAATAATTGAATTTCATATTTTTATATTTTGTGTATGAAGACATGGGATCTACGATGACGTCAAATAATGCTTTTCTGCTTTACCATTTTTTTTATTTTCCGCTTTTTGCTTCCTACCTCTCTCAGCCGCATGCATCTAAATTTTTCGCATATCTGACTGATTCATTTAAAGTAAATCTTGTAGAAAAAGGATTGGCTCGAAAGTAATAGAAGTTTTGTGGAAAAGTCCCAAAGACTACCACAGATACGAATATTTGCAGAAAAAAATAGAGGGAGGACAAGGGTGGTAATTTGGCTCTTCACCACATGGGGGTGAAGAGCTCACGTAAATGTCGGGGAAAAAATATGGCGGAACACCCTCTCTTTCGTTACTCCCCTTATCGAAGAGGCGTCCCCCAACAACGACTGGCAAACTAAAAAACTATCAGGCGGCTATTTTGAATTTGATTTTTTTTCCTTAACATAAATCATATTGTTATCAATTAATATTACTATTTAAGGCAAGAAACGAAAACTATTAATCACATCAAATTTTTTTAGCCTAGCAATTTTTTGCCAATTAATGCCGCAAAAAAATGTTTGTGTCCTGTAGTTTTTTTGAAAAACGTGCAGTAATGCCAGTGTCAAGTGAAGCTGGCACTACCACATCAAAAAACGAAAACTATCAATCACATCAAATTCTGTTTAACGTAGGAATTTTGTGCTAATTAAGTGATGTCGATTTAAACCATGCACAAAATTGCAACATCTCTTTTATTGTTAAAAACGTGTAAACCAGTCAAATAAGACGAAAAAAGATCTTTTGCTAGAATAAAATATATACAGAATTTTTTTGCCTAAAATGTTTGGGTGAATGATGTAATAAGATATTGAGCTCTGTCAGACCGTAACATATATTGTTAATAAACATTAAAGTGAAAATTAAAACGCCTGCTTGGATTGTTGTTTACGGTGAAGAGATAGGTAAAAAGTGCATAGCACATGATTTGTAGGGCACATAAAATTCTTTGAAACGATCGTCATTCGAACTCTTTGCGGCTGATAGCTTACAAGATATTAAATTGTTAATTTTTGCTATACAAAAAATTGCAAAATTTTCTATTATTTCAAATTACGTGTAGCAGTGCCAGTTTCACGTGAAGATTCACAACTTCCACATCACAAAATTGTTGTTTTATTTTGAGGACTTCATTAGAAATAAAAATATCTGAAATCTCAATTTTCAATTTTGCTCGATTGTTTGAAATTTTATAAAATACAAATTCTTATTTCGCTTGCATATAGACCCGCAGCTAACAATGGGATGAAAAATCTCCCGGCCTAATTCGGGGAAAGCTCGATCCTGTTTCGACCATACATTTCGATGATCCTCTTCACCCTCCGTGCCCTCAATAACAATGCCCATTGCCCATTGCCCAAGAAGAAAAGAGACATTAACTATTTTGAGGCATTATTATCTAATTTCAATTCCTGTCGGTAATATATTGAGAAAAACCTAAAGGAGCAATAAGAAAGAAAGATTAGTTCAAAAAAAATTTTTTTGTATAAACACTGAGTGTAGTCCGCACTTTGGAGTGTGTAGTCTGCAATCAAAAATTGTGCAATAGAAAATCAACTTATTTTCTAACGATCAGCTGAATTTCCGGTCTTCTAAGTAGTCATTACAGTATACCTATTGTCGTTAAAAATGTGATTTTTAAAAACTACGTGATAAATAGTTAACAGAAGAATGACGTTGAATATCGCAAAACATTCTTCAGGCTTTCAAAAAGAGATTATAGGGAACTTATTTCTAAAACGGACAAATTGACCTTTTTTGACCATTTTTTCAAAATTCATATCATATGTTCTTGCTGCATCACTTGCAAGCACATTTTTAGATTAATCTTATTCTACTAATTCTGCATGGAAGTTTAGAAAGTTTGGTTGATCTTACAGGAATTTCCCGGCTCTTACTAATCCTGCAAGATATAATCTTTTTTTTTGATGCTAATATTGAGCGTAAAGGTGTTGAAATTGAAAATAGAAAATGATGAGTTTTTCTCGAAAATCAGTATTTGGAAGTTCTATAAGGACCCTTTTTGTATGGACATACACATATAGTCTGTCTAAAATTTAGTATTTAATATACGTGAAATTCTCTCCATGAGACGCTAATTCTGAAGCTAAAACGCAGTATATGAGAAATCAAAACGAAATTATGAACTATTTATTGGTTTGTTTCGATATTCTTCCTAGAAGCGACTTTGGATAAATCTCTTCAAAGGGTTCTTAGGGTCAAAATGGTGATCAATTATAGTAGTCACCTATACAAACAATGCTGTTTTTTTTCTATTTTGAAGTAATAATTTTATAATAGTTATGATTTAGTAATAATTTTGAAGTAATAAGTAATGTATCAAACTTCTCTACATCTCATTTTTTTCCTTTTTTTCCTGAAACTTTGCGGGTATTCAGATAAAGAATTATAACACATTGCAGAAACTTGAAATTGACAGCATTTGCGCCAGGCGTTAAAATAGTGCTCGTCACGTGCACACAGATACCTGCTGTATTTTTTTAGTACTTAGAAGCTTTTGAAGTTAACCTTCAAATTATCAAAGAAAACGTGTTTTTTTAAGGTAGTACTTCCCGAACCGTCGGTGTAGAAAGTTTCGAATTGGTGCGCGTTGAATGCCATAGCGTTGGC
>JAUMHM010032506.1:0-16047 GCA_032362435.1 Melikaiella ostensackeni
AGTTTATTAGCATTCCAATTAAAAACATTTTAGGTCAATCTTCTAGACATATGAAAGATAGTTGGCAATTTATTAATGATATAAATAAATACGAAATTCCTGATGATTTTGAAATTTTTTCGTTAGACGTTAAATCTCTATTTACGAACATCCTACATGAATTAGTTTTAATTGCTGTCGAAAGAAACTGGAATAAAATAAAACTACTCATAAATGGACAAATTTTGACTAATTGGTTTAGAAAAGCCACTTGGTTTGGTCTTTACACTAATTACAATTCAATAACCTATCCGCCGTATGAAATGAGTGTTATTAACAGTTTGTATGATCGAGCTATAAAACTTTCACACCCATCCTTTCATCAGAACAACTTAAAAATATTAATTCAAACTCTAGAATCTGAAAGGTTTCCAAAATGGCTTATTATTGAGCAGATAGAACGTTGTCAACAAACAATTCAAATTAATAACAATAATAATAATGTTCCTAAACAAAATAATGACTTTAGTACTGATCAGATCATAGTACTTCCTTATTGTCCATTAATTTATAAATTTTATACAAAATTTTGAAGAATATATAATTTAGAAGGAATTTTTAAGCCAATTAAAGATGCTTTAAAATGTTTCAGTAATCAAAAAGATTTAACACCATTGCATATATTTCGTACGCCGTATTTAATAGAATTTTTAATAAGGGAATTATCCCATCATCACTCCCTAAAATGTTCCTATTTTCTATCGTGCTTCTACACTCTAAAACCTGCCTGACTTTGCGGTAGTATCCCTTTTGTCTTGACCTCTTTCATCAACCCCTCCGCTAACACCATTGCATATATTGTGTGCGGCGTGTTTAATATAGTTATTCCTTCATAATTTTCTAAAATGTAAATGTTATCTATCGTGCTTCTACCCTCTCTAAACCCTACCTGACTTTCCCGTAGTATCTCTTTTTCTTTTACCTCTTTCTTCAACCTCTCCGTTATTACCATTGCATGTAATTTGTACGCGGCATTCAATAGAGTTATTCCTCTTTTATTTTCTAAAATGTTAATTTTTCCTATCATGCTCTTTCTCTCTCTAAGACCTACCAGACTTTCCGGTAGTGGCCCTTCTGCCTCTACCTCTTTCATTAACTTTTTCGGTAACACCATTGCATATATTTTGTACGTCGTATTTACTGAAATTATTCCTAGATGATCTTCCACTATCTTTTTTTCTCCTTTCTCATGTATTGGCATTATTAAACCCTCTTTCCATTCCTTTGGGAATCCTTTAGCATTCCTTACTCTTTTTACAGCTTCTTTCAACCTCCTTCTTGTTTCCCCACTACTGTATATCCACGCCTTATTACCTCGACCATTGATGCCTCCTGTTTTGCTTTTCTTTCATCGTTTAATCTGTACTTGTATCCCTTCATCCTCCAACACCTTATCTGCTTCTCTTTTGCTTCTCTGCAAATTATCCGATTTCTCTTCACTCGAGCCTTGAAACATTTCTTTAAGATACTCCCCTAATTCATCCAAGCTAATTCAATCCCCTATTCTTCCTTCTTCCTTCCTCATTTTATGAACAAACTTCCAGGCCTCCCTTCTGCTTTAATTTTGCTGATTTTCTCCTCTAATTTTCTTCTTTTTGCTTACATAAATCTCTATACCCCTTCCAGGCTACGATGTACTCTGGAAGAACTTTTACCATTCTTATACGATGAGACTTTCTAGATTCTTTCAAAATTTGAATTTTATTTCAAGTGAAAACCTCTCCATGTCAAAGTATTCGTCTGAATTGGAAGCCAATCGAGTAGGAGATCAAAATGTCAAAACTTTGCGATACCTTTCAGTTGTCAGATGTACATTTCGTAGAAATTTGATAGGATTGGATCTCGATTGGCTAAATTGAGAGATTTACCGGCAACGGTTATTTATGAAAAAATCGATGCTCACAGTTTCGAGAGCATATTTTAGAAGCCGGACGATGGAGGGCTCATAAAATAGTTCAAATAACCAGCGGGCTACGCGCGAACCGGTGGTAACTCAGTCCCATGATTGACGGTATCTTGTTGCGGTTTTCGTTCGGGGATGATAGGTGCACATATATTTTTTTGTAATCTACAGGAAGCTTGGCGAAAAAGAGGCCGTTTGCGAAAAAATATTGACTCTTCCTTTTATTATCGAATTTTATCCCTAATGAGAACATACCTTTTTCCATACATCTGTAGAATTAAAAATAGTAGTTAAAAAATAGAAAAATTTTTTTGTTCATTTTCCGTTATTTCGGTTGGGTGTCCGTCTGTCTGTCGTACTTTTTTCTTGAGAGAATAGAAATAGAGATACAAAATGGAAGTGAGAAGTGGGGGTACTGAGGGGAGAAGTTGAACATTTTGAATACCATATTAAAAGGGTATGAAACCCCTTTTTGTAGGCACATGTCGCCTACTTTTACTAATGCTTTCTCTTTTTTCAAGTCTTTCTTATTTTATTTTCATTTTTTAATGCATTTGTTCTTATTTATTTCTTAGATAGCAAATTTAAAAATATAGAAGATTTTTTGCTGTACACTCAACTCTGAATGTAATGGCTCTGGCTTCACTGTGTTCTTAGGATTTTTGCTGGCTCACATTTATTAATAAAAGAGGTCCATCTTTTATCATAACAAAAATCTACTCTTGTACAAAATACAGTTAATTAATATTATGCTTTCCTACTGGAAATGTTTCATACGGCCTTGACTGTTTACATCATAAAAATTCTTGGGAGAGTCTCACGGGCATCGCAGGCCATACCCGAGATAGCCGTCAAATCCAGAGTTGAGTATATTTTACAAAAAGTTGATTGGAAATTGAAATTTTTATGACTAATTGTCTATCTAATTATAGCAGATCTGACTATCATAATTCAAACTTTTGCGAAAACAAGTTTGAATTCAAGCCGTCATTGTTCAAAACTCAATAATTTGAACTTCAAGAATCTTGAATTAGAGAATTTTAAAAGTGATTGTCATTGCCAATTTTTGATTTAAGTGCTAGCAATTGAACTTTTTCAAATTGCAATTTATGAGAATGAACAATTATAAATTCAAGATTGTTGAAATTGAACAAATGCAAAATGAAGCAGCGAAAAGTAAAACAATTCAAATTGAAGTGTACGAATTTGAATAATTTCAATTTTTAAGGATGTTAAAATTAAAGGTTTGAAAGAATAAAAATTCAAAGCTTTGAGGATTAAAATTTTTTTATTCGAATATCCAAAATTAAATAACTTAAAATATGTAGTTTGTGTAAAATGAAAGGATTTGAAAAATAAACTTCCTATTTGAATGACTTTATTTTTTAAATATTCCAATTGCGGTTTGGTGCTTGAACCTTGAGAAATTGATGATTTCCACATTACGGTATTAAGAATCAAACAATTTCAGAGAATGTCAAGGATTTCAAGGGATTTTTACGGGATTTCAACGGATTTTAAGTGATTTTGCAGAATCGCCGAGTACTTCAATAATTTAAAGGGATTTTAAAGGAATACAATACCGTATTTCATCGAATTTTCCAGAATCTCTAAGGATTTTATGATATTTTAATGGATTTCAAAGAATTTATTTACAAAAATATTCAAGGATTTCAAGGATCTAAATGGATTATAAGCTGTTTGCATAGATTTTGAAGAATTTTGAATACTTTAGCATGTAATAAAAGATTCCATGTGATTTGCAATAGATTTCATGAATTCGAAGAGATTACGAGAGATTTTTAAGATTTTTGGGTATCTTTGAAGATTTTGAAGGATTTGCAATATTTGAGAGCATTTTGAAATAGCCCAGGAGATTTAAAATATTTTAAGCAATTACCAAGGATTTTAATGATTTTTAGGTATTTAAAGAGTTTCATACAGTCTCAAAGAATCTCGAAAGATTTGAAACGATTTTATAGCACTTATAAGGTCTTAGAATATTTTAAGAGGTTCCAAGGGATTTTAGAGGAATTTTAACGGACGTAAAAAAATCTTCGAAGATTTGTCTAGTTTTAAGGGATATTAAACGGACTCAATAACGTATTTTAATAAATTTCCCAGGATATCAAAGGATTTTATAGGACTTCGAAAAGTTCAAACGATTTCAAGGAATATCTTCAGATTTCATGTAATTTGACGAGATTTCAAAGGATTTCAAAGATTTAAAAATATTTTGTCGATTTTACAAAAATTCAGAAAGTTTTAAATACTTTACGATATTTCAAAAGATTTCAAGGGATTTTTAATAGATCCTAAGAATTTGAAGGGATTTCAAGGGACTTTGAAGACTTTGGGGTATTTTAAAAGATTCCAAGAACTCTTCAACAGCCTTGAAGATGTTGATGGATTTCAAAAGATTTCAAAGGATTGGCAAGATTTGAGGGTCTTCTGAAATATACTAGGAGATTTCAAGTATTTTAAGCAATCACCAAGGATTTTAATTATTTTTAGGTATTTAAAAAGATTTCAAAGTATTTCAGAGATTTAAAAATATTTCAAGGTATTTCCAAAGATTCTGAAGAATTTTGAATATTTTAGGATATTTTGAAATATTCCAGGGGACTTTTAAAAGATTTCAAGAATTTTGTGGGATTTCAAGAGACTTTAAAGATTTTGGGGTATTTTAAACGATTACAAGAAATTTTCAAGAGTTAGAGTATTTCAAAAGATTTTAAAAATCTTGCAATATTTGAGGGAATTTTAAAATAACCTCGAAAATTTAAAATATTTTGAGGAATTACCGAGGATTTTAATGATTTTCAGGTATTCAAAAATTTTTATACAGTTTTAAACAATCTCAGAAGATTTGGAAGGTTTTTATGAGACCTATCACGTTTTAGAATATGTTAAAAGGTGCCAAAGGATTTTAAAGGTATTTGAACGGAAGTAATAAAATTTTCGAGGATTTGACTAATTTTAAGGGACTTGAAAGGGACTACATAGCGTATTTTAATAAATTTCCCAGGATCTCAAAGGATTTCATAGGACTTCGAAAAGTTCAAAGAATTTCAAGGAATATCATCAAATTGCATGTAATTTCACGAGATTCTAAGGGACTTTAAAGATTTAAAAATATTTGAAGGTATTTCCAAAGATTTTGAGGAATTTCAAATACTTTAGGATATTTTGAAAGATACCAAGGAATTCTTTATAGAATTCAAGAATCTGAAGGGATTTCACAGGACTTCAAAGATTTTGGGGTATTTTAAAAGATTCCAAAGAATTTTCAAGAACTTCAAAAATGCCAAGGGACTTCAAGAATTTTCAAAGTATTTTAAATTCCAAGGGTATTTCAAAATATCCTAGGAGATTGAAAGTATCTTAAGGAATCATCAAGGATTTTAATGTTATTTGGTATTTAAAAATTTCTATAAAGTTTTGAAGAATCTCGGAAGATTTGGAAGGATTTTATAGGACCTATAAAGTTTTAGGATATTTTAAAAAGTTCCAAGGGAATTTGAAGGGATTTTAACGGATTTAATAAAATTTTTGGGGATTTGACTTTTAGGATTCAAGGGATTTTAAAGGGACTCAATAACATATTTTAATGAATTTCACAGGAGCTCAAAGGATTTCATAGGACTTCTAAAAGTTCAAATGATTTCGAGGAATATCATCAGATTTCATGTAATTTTACGAGATTTCAAAGGACTTATCCACAAGAATATTAAGGGATTTCAAAGGATTTCAAAGATTTAAAAACATTTCCAGGTATTTTCAAGGATTTTGGAGAATTTTAAATACTTTAGGATATTTTTAAAGATTCCACGGGATTTTTAAAAGATGTCAAGAATCTTATGGGATTTCAACAGACATTGAAGATTTCGCGGCATTTTAAACGATTACAAGGAATTTTCAAGAGTTTTAAAAATGTTAGGGTATTTCAAAAGATTTCAAAGATCTTGCAATATTTGGGGGCATTTTTAAATATCCTAGGAAATTTTTAATATTTTGAGGAATTATCAAGAATTCTAATGATTTTTAGGTATTCAAAAATTTTTATACAGTTTTAAAGAATCTCAGAAGATTTGGAAGGATTTTGTGGGACCTATCACGTTGTTGGATATTTTAAAAGGTGCCAAAGGATTTGAAAGGTATTTCAACGGAAGTAATAAAATTTTCGATGATTTGACTAATTTTAAGGGATTTGAAAGGGACTACATAGCGTATTTTAATAAATTTCCCAGGATCTCAAAGGATTTCATAGGATTTCGAAAAGTTCAAAGGATTACAAGGAATATCATCAGATTGCATGTAATTTCACGAGATTTTGAAGGACTTCAAAGATTTGAAAATATTTGAAGGTATTTCCAAAGGTTCTAAAGAATTTTAAATACTTTAGGATATTTTAAGAGATACCGAGGGATTTTTGATAGAATTCAAGAATCTGAAGGGATTTCAAGGAACCTTAAAGGTTTTGGGGTATTTTAAAAGATTCCAAGGAATTTTCAAGAGCCTTAAGAATGCTGAGGAACTTCAAAAGGTTTCAAAGGATTTGAAATTTCGAGGGTATTTCAAAATATCCTAGGAGATTTGAAGTATCATAAGGAATAACCAAAGATTTTTATGATATTTAGGTATTTGAAAATTTTCATGAAATTTTAAAGAATCTCGGAAGATTTGGAAGGATTTTATAGGACCTATAAATTTTTAGGATATTTTGAAAGGTTCCAAAGGATTTTGAAGGGATTTTAACGGATTTGATGAAAATTTTTAGGATTTGACTAATTTTAAGGGATTTCAAAGGGACTCAATAACACATTTTAATGAATTTCACAGGATCTCAAAGGATTTCATAGGACTTCAAAAAGTTCAAATGACTTCGAGGAATATCGTCAGATTTCATGTAATTTTACGAGATTTTGAAGAATTTATTCACAAAAAAATTGAGGGATTTCAAAGGATATTAAAGATTTAGAAACATTTCAAGGTGTTCTCAAAGATTTCGGAAAATTTAAAATACTTTATTATATTCTGAAAAAATTCCATGGGTTTTTAAGAGATTTCAAGAATTTTGAGGGATTTCAAGAAACTTCAAAGATTTTGGGGTATCTTAAGTGATTACAAGGGATTTTCAAGATCTTTAAAAATGTTAAGGAATCTCAAAAGATTTCAAAGATCTCGCAATATTTAAGGGCATTCTAAAATATCCTAGAAGATTTAAAATATTTTGAAGAATCATCAAGGATTTTAATGATTTTTAGGTATTTAAAAAGTTTTATACAGTTTGAAAGAATCTCAGAAGATTTGGAAGGACTTTATTGGACCTTTCACGTTTTATGATATTTTTAAAGTTGCCAAGGTATTTTAAAGGGATTTCAACGGATGTAATAAAGTTTTCGAGGATTTGACTAATCTTAAGGGATTTTAAAGGGACTCAATAACATATTTAAATGAATTTCGCAGGATTTTTAAGGATTTCATGTGACTTCAAAAAGTTTAAAGGTTTTAAGGAATATCATCAGATTTCGTGTAATTTTACGAGATTTCAAGGGATTTATTCACAAGAATATTGAGCAATTTTAAAGGATTCCAAAGATTTAAAAACTTTTCAAGGTATTTCCAAAGATTTTCAAGAATTTAAAATAATTTAGGATATTTTGAAAGATTTCAAGGGATTTTTAAAAGATTGCAAGAATTTTATGGGATTTCAAGAGACTTTAAAGCTTTTGGGGCATTTTAAACGCTTACAAGAAATTCTCAAGAGTTTCAAAAATGTTAGGGTATTTCAAAAGATTTCAAACATCTTGCAATATTTGAGGGCATTTTAAGATATCCTAGGAAATTAAAAATATTTTAAGGAATTACCAAGGATTTTAATCATTTTTAGGTACTCAAAAATTTGTATACAGTTTTGAAGAATCTCAGCAGACTTGGAAGGATCTTATGGGACCTAACACGTTTCAGGATATTTTAGAAGGTGCCAAGGTATTTTAAAGGGATTTTAACGGATGTTATCAAGTTTTCGAGGATTTGACTAATTTTAAGGGATTTGGAAGGGAATCAATAACGGATTTTAATGAATTTCCCAGGATCTCAAAGGATTTCATAGGACTTCGAGAAGTTGAAAGGATTTCAAGGAATATCATCAGATTTTATGTAATTTTAAGAGATTTCGAAGGATTTCTTAACAAGAATATTAAGGGATTTCAGAGGATTTCAAAGATTGCAAAACATTTCAAGGTATTTCCAAAGATTTTGAAGAATTTTGAATACTTTAGGATATTCTGGAACATTCCAAGGGATTTTAAAAAGATTTCAAGAATTTCATGGGATTTCAAGGGACTTTGAAGATTTTGGAGTATTTTAAATGATTACAAGGAATTTTCAAGAGCTTTTAAAATGTTAGGGTATTTCAAAAAATTTCAAATATCTTGCAATATTGAAGGGCATTTAAAAATACCCTAGGAGATTTCGAATATTTTGAGGAATTACCAAGGATTTTAATGATTTTTGGGTATTCAAAAAGTTTCATACAGTTTTAAAGAATCTCAAAAGATTTGGGAGGATTTTATGGGACCTATGACAATTTAGAATATTTTAAAAGATGCCAAGGGATTTTGGAGGGATTTCAACGGATGTAATAAAATTTTCGAGAATTTGACTAACTTCAAGGGATTTTAAAGGAACTCAATAACGTATTTTAATGAATTTTCTAGGATCTCAATGGATTTCACAGGACTTCAGAAAGTTCAAATGATATCAAGGAATATCATCAGATTTCATGTAATTTTACGAGATTTCAAGGGATTTATTCACCAAGGATTTTAATTATTTTTAGGTATTTAAAAAGTTTCATACAGTTTTAAAGAATCTTGATAGATTTAGAAGGATTTCATTGGACCTATAATGTTTTATAATATTTTGAAAGATTCCAAGGAATTTTAAAGGGTTTTTAACAAATTTAATAAAACTATCGGGGATTCAACTGATTTTAAGGAATTTTAAAGTGACCCCATAACGTATTTTAATACATTTCCCAGGATCCCAAAGGATTTCGAATATTTTAAGGGATTTCAAGTAATATTATCAGATTTCATGTAATTTTACAAGATTTCAAATGATTTTATAATATTTTAATGGATTTCAAAGAATTTATCCATAAGAATATTCAGGGATTCCAAAGGATTTCAAAGGCTCAAGAATATTCCTAAGTGTTTTCAAAGATTTCAGAGAATTTTGAATACTTCGGGATATTTTAGAAGATTCCAAGAGATTTCAAAGATTTTTGGGTATTTTTGAAGATTCCGAGGAATTTTCGAGAGCTTCAAAGAACTTCGAGAGATTTTAACGTTTTCGAAGGATATGAAATATTTCAAGGAAATTCCAAGAATTTGAACGATTTTTAGATACTGAAAAAAATGTTATACAGTTTTAAATAATTTCGGAAGATTTGGAAGGATTCTATAGGACCTATAACGTTTTCACGATACTTTAAAAGATTCCAAGATATTTCAATGAATTTAATAAAATTTCCGATGATGGCAACGATTTTGAAGGTATTGCAGAATCTCTCAATGTATTCTTATATATTTTCTAGGAATTCCGGAAATATCATCAAATTTCATGGAATTTTACGGTTTTTTTTCAAGGGATTTTATGGGACTTCAACGGATTGTAATGGTTTAAAGTGATTTAATAATATTTCAAGGGTTATCAAAGAATTTCATAACATTGAGGGATTTCAATAGGATCACAAAAATTTTGAGGGTTTTTATTTTATTTTTCCATTTCAAGGGCCACTGTGAGTGGCCCTCGATGGTTTCCGGCTCATCAGGGCAAAAAAAAAAGTTTCTCTCAACAAAGTAGTCTAGAAAAGTTTTTTCAATAAAATTGTTTGTAAAATAAATAATTATTGTTCGTTGATAAAGTATCATAAGGAAAGGATTTTGCCAAGTAATTTAAAATTGATTCCACTGAATAATGGAAATCTGTTTGTTCGAAATTGACAGAAATCTGCATTTGCTTATAAAATTTATTTGAATAAATAACAAATGTTGTGGCCTGACAAAATCTCCGAATATATAAAGTCCTTTCTGAGTTATTGCTAGTCAATTTCGTGAAAAAAACAAAATCCATTTGTTGACAAGTAGTCAAGTTGAAGAATTGTTTCTAAAATTATGTTTAAGATGAAAAACTATTGCTTACCATAAAGTATTATAAGCGAATGATTTTTCCGAGTGATTGAAAATGGATTTCGTTGCAGAAAAACATAATCTGTCGATTGAAAATTGATGGAAATCTTTATTTGTTTATGAAATTTATTTAGGCAATTAATTTAATCAATTTGTTCATAACATTACCAGTTACTTTGGATCTTGTATAAATGGTAGCTAAGCATTGTTTTTGAATATATCCCGAACAAAAAATTGAAAAGCATGTTTTCATGTACTTTTAATTTTAAAGCAGCACTTTCACTCATTAATTTGTTAGTACAAATATAACCAAATTTTCAAAAATATTGTAGCCCATTAAATATTATTTGTGAGGAGTGTCCTTACTCATTTCATGATGTTTTACATTAATATGAATGGTTGAGAAAAAATAGGATGTTTAAAAAAAATATCAACTTTGTTGTTAAATATGAAAAAAATGAAAAATCGGCTTGCACAAATATCTTTGGAATTTAGAATAATTTAATTGAATACAAAAAACGATCAAATCGGATCAAAATTTTAAGCTCTAGACTAATTTTCCTTAAGAAAAAGTCATCTACTTAAAAATGGTCAAATGATGCATTTGTTAAAAAAATTTGTCTAAATAATGAACGATCATCATTTAAAAGCCCATTTTCTTAATAGATGGCTATAAGTCAGATATGTATAGTTAATTTATCCAATCAAACGAAACTGATCTACTAAATAGAGGTCAAATGATGCATTTGTTTATAAAACTTGTTTAAATAATCAACGATTATTATTTAGAAGCCTACTTACCGTAGTAAACAACCATCAGCGAAAATCTTTTAATTAATACTATTGAAAAAACGAAACTTATATACTGGAAAATGGCCGAATTATGCATTTGCTTATTACATTTGTTAAAATAATGAACAATTATGTGTTATTGAAAATCACAATTTCCATAGCAAAGGACCCTTGTGGAGAGATTTATTGTTGATTGTGTAAAAAAAGCAAAACTTATCTACTGAAAAATGGCTGAACTGTGCATTTGTTGAATAAATTTGTTTAAATAATACACAATTGTTGTCTAATAGCTCAACATTACATTGGAGGACCATGAGCAGGATACTCGTATTTGATGCTACTGAAAGAAACTGAATCGTTCTATTGAAAAATGGCTTGATTAATAATTTGTTCGTTAAATTTTCATAAACATTTAATAATTCATGTTTGAATTCTTCTCATTTTGATGAATTACTATTCCACTAACATTTATTTCAAACAAGATTGGTCCGAAGTACTTCATTATTGCAAATATAGAAGATATAGTTTTTGTTCACTTATTTGTTTACAACAACCTAAAAACAAATTTTACGTAAATAATACTGCTGAGCGTCATTTTTAATGGGCTTCTGCCTCGAATCTAAATATTTCTGATCAAATCAGAAAATTAAAAAAAAGCAGCAATACCAGCCTACCAAGTCGATATGTTATTTGCAAAAGATTTTTCATTGAGTGAATCTTAGCATGCAATCTTATAATTGATTCTCATTCCATTTCGATTGAAAACTCGAATTTTTTCTACATGAAACTGCAAACATTTCAAATTTGTTAACCCCAATTGCTTGTAAACATTTAAATTGTTATTCTCACCATTCATTATGGAAGATATATTATTTTTAGGAGTATCTGTAGCTATTCCGGCGATTAAAGGTAATTAGGGGCCAAAATTTCAAATTTGTTCATCTTATTGGTTTAAAAAAATTTGAATTGTTTTATTTCCCTGAATATTATCAAACGTATTTTATGTATAGGAATATTTTCAGCAATTTAGACGACTAAGGGGAATTTAAATCTGAAAAAACCTCAAATTTGAACATTTGGCTACAAGAACTGTTTATAACAATGATTATTGTTAAGTTCTCAATGAATTTTATGATTAAATATCATTCTTGCATTAATCTCACGTTATATTTCGCTTTAAAAAAATTAGTTTCAAATCTTGCCGCTACTGCAAATCCGGGGACATCAAAATAATTTTTATTTGGCGCCACACAGTGGCGTTTCGGGTAACTAGAGCGCTTGTTATCGGTTTTTTTTAAAGATTCACTATCAGTACTATTCACACTTACGATGGAAAAATCTTCTGAAATGGTGTGTGGTGTTTAATAAATTAATTTTGAAAAATAAGCTCGAAAAGAGGTGAAATTTACAAAAAACTGCTTGATGTCTGTGAAAAAGTTTACAATGAAAGTTCTGCATCATCGCAGCAGCAAAAAGCGAATAAATTATGGAGTTATTCCAAACAAGAGTGCAAGATAAAATGACAGTTCGTTAAGTGCAAAAGTGTTAGAGAAAATTAAAGATCTGCTACAAAATGCATCTAACAGGAAATCTATGTTGACGGACTATTTTCAGAAGTTAAGTTAATATAGCTAAATTTTAAAGTACCTGAAATATTTCAAGATTATAAAAGTATATTCGACCCAAGTTACTTAACCCAAAAAGTTGTGATAAGTATGTATTATGAATGCACTAGAGAAAGTGACTGAGCAAATTTACTATATTTTCAAATCAAAGTATATTTTTTGTTCGTTAAACAAATTTTAACAAAATGTTGGAAAACAATAATCCTTCTTCTGTCAAACTATTTGCTAAATCATAGAAGTCATGATTATTGTTAGAGGTATTATTATTAATTAATAATACCTCAAAACTTGATGAATAATTCAAAAGAAGCCAGAAACAGGTCAAGCAGTCAGCCAGAGACATCACAGATCGATTTAGCCGAATATGAAAATAATTAAAATCAATTAGAAATAGTATAAGAAAATATCCAAAACATTCTCAAGATCTATCGAAGAAAAAAGTACAGATTTTGGAGAAAAAACTTAACGCCTATTTATTGCTTCGCAACAACATAAAACATGATCTTAATTTTGAAAATAGTATTGCAGAGTTGCGAAAAGAATTAATCAAAGAAAAACAAAATTTGAAAAGAAAGGAAAACAATGTCAAATATCAGAAAAAAACACCGTGATTTTAAGAAGGCAAAAATACAAGAACTTTGTGAATCTAACCCTGAGTTAAAGAGAAACTGAAATGACGAAATTTAGTCGGACATCCTCAAATAGATAAGGACTAACCTCTATTTTCAAAAGTTATATCCGACTTAGCTATATTTGGTAGCACTGCAGATGATAGACGATGGACGGAAACGATCCGCAGTATCAAGACTTCAGACCAATTGCATGCTGAATTATAAAACCATGGATTTTCTCTAAGCAGGTCATGTTATTTTCATTTTTACGCATATGATCAATCTTGTGAAATCTTTAAAAATTTACGTAGATTAACTTTTTTACGTTTTTACAGAAGCGCGACTTATTTTCGCCTGTTGCCGAAAAACTCAAAGACAACAGAAAGAAAGCTACATGTGAAGACAGTGTCCGTGAGACTTATTGAAGCTCAAACAGATTTCCATCGCGATTCCATCGATGGGCCTTTTTCCGCAGCAACAATTCGCTATTTGGAAAGCTTGGCCTCTTTTCTTGGTCCGCCGTTTCTCATTTGGGTCCGATTTTTATTGCGATTCGAAGTGGAAAACAGCAGTTCTACGGCCAATAGCCATGCTCAAAATCTAGAGACCTTCTGAATCTAGAGAGCTTCCGGTTGATTTCTATGACAAATTTAGGGAATGTGAAACCTGTTTTGATTCTGACGGTTGATGGAGGTCCGGATGAGAATCCTAGATATCCGAAAGTGATAAGTTTTGCTATAAAACATCTTGAGAATTATAATTTCGATGCTGTTTTTATTGCTGTTAACGCTTTAGGTACGTAGAGTAAATTGGAACGTGAAAGAAATAAAATTATCGTAGATACACAAAGCACTGATTCGATTTATAAGATTTTTGATGCATGTGAAGGGAAATAGTGGACAATAACAGATTTTTGTTATTCGACTCTTTCAAATTTCACTAATTACGCCAATAATTTATTTATTCTTTCTAACTGTTGCATCAGGAATGGGTCCGTATAATAGGGTCAAATGTCGCATGGCTCCTCTGAGTCGACAACTAACTGGTCTCATTCTACTTCATGAACATTTTGGTTCTCACTTAGACGGAAGTGCACAAACCATCGACGAAAAACTCGAAAGACGAATCTTTAAATATGCTGGAGAGCTTTTAGCGGAATTGTGGAGCGAAATTGAGATCGACGGGTATCCAGTAGATGCCATGTATGTTTCTTTTGAGCAGCTAGATCTTCCCTGCTACCTTGATTCAATTTGGTACTCTCGTCTTGTAAGGAAGAGCCAATACCTCGTTCAGATTGTTAAATGCGGTTCTGATGAATGTTGCTCTCCATTACGAAGTGCACCTCGAAGAATATTGCCGAATGGATTCCCACCTTCGCCAATTGAGGTAAAACGAACACCTCAAGACCATACGGTAGATGAAAATGGTCATTTTTTGAGTTTACACGTCAGGCGTACTATACAAATAGAACCAAATCTTAAGGATTTTCTTATTACTTCCCATTTTACCGAAGTTCTGTATCATATTTTCCACAATTCTTTTGTAATTATCACTCTTGTGGTTCCCTTGAAAGTTTTCAACGACTTTTTTGAGGCTTAACCAAGCTGCTTTTTGCACTTTGTTCATAGTCGTGACGAAATTCTGATCCCTACACATTTTTCGGATTTAAGGTCCATCGAATATTCCTGCTTTTAGTTCTGCATCCGATAGTTCTGGGAATTGTCCTCGAAGATATATAAAACGGCTATCTTCTCCTTCTTATGCTGATACAAACTGCTTCACTATGCCCAGTTTCATATGCAGAGGTGGCAGTCAAACTCTCGCCGCATCCACTAGGGGGAGGTTGATGATGTTTTCTGATCCTGGATCAAAAGTTTTTCTGGCTGGCCAATCAATCTTTTTATAATGATTAGGTCGGTCTCTACTATTCCATGAGCATAGAAAACATGGGAGTTTAACGCTACCTAATTGCTGACCCGGAATTATTCCCAATATTTTGAAATCCCCACAGATCCGCCAATTTTGTTCTGAATATTTTAATTTTCCAATATCAACTTGATATTTTCGTAATTCTCTCAACGTAGTTGAATGTGCTACCGGTATGGGGGAAAAATGTTCAGTACTGTGAAGCGAAACAGCTTTTGAACTTCTCTTATAGAAATCTGTGAATAGTCTCCATTCGATGTCTCTGTAAATCCCTAGTTTCAATTCATCCATCAATCCATTCATATCGTGACAGTAAACTAATGAAGGCTCTTTTTCTTTTGTGAAACATTTTCTGAAATCTCTTTCTCTATTCCTGTAGTCAGTTGCTTTCACATTTTTTTTCACCAAGTTTTTCTTTTTGAGTATAGGAACCAAGAATTCACTTGCTTCTCTGGATAGTCCTAAATCTCTGATGAGATCGTTCACATCTTTTTTTAAAAAAGGTATGGTTTCTTTTCTTTACTTCCTACATATTCGTCGTCAGTGTTAGATTCACTGGAGCATTCTTCTTCGCTAGCGTCTTCTTGGATCTCTAAGCTTTCCCGAGAAGAAATACAACCGATTTCTTCAATACCTTGTTCATCTGTATTGCACATCTTGATGAGTCTTATTACTGTCGGAATATCGACGTAAGCAATGCTTCTGTTATTTTTTTTGTTAAATCCAGAACATCGTTTTTGCAGAAATAGCAATCCTCTTCACAAGTGGGTTCTGCCTATAAAGTTGGACTTTTTAATTTAAGATCTTTAATATTGTTACTTTTACGCCAACGAGTCAATTTGATCTACAATAATCGCATATTTTATGTGGCACCCATTCTTCATCCTGATCAGCAATTGTGAGATCATAACAATCTTCGTAAATCGTTCTGATCTGCTCAGAAATTGTCCTAA
>JAUMHM010032549.1:0-16044 GCA_032362435.1 Melikaiella ostensackeni
CTCACGTGTCACACTCCCGTAAAATCCCGAATGACCCAATGAGTCCCGTCAAATATCCCGTCACGCGCCCATCTCTATCATAGACTAGACCATTTGCGGTTAACTTACATGGTGAGTAACTATTTCATTTATAATTACAAAAACAAATGTTTATAACGCTTTAACATTTTAGAAATGAGAATATAATGTAAAGAGCTTATAAATTCTGATACTACGTTTAAGCTTAAACAAGATAGTTGGGCGTAACGCGCTTAGCGCCGCAGTTTCGAATTTTCCCCGTTAAATCAAATCGGGAACTATAATCATAATAATTGTGTCGTACCCCTGGTCATACCACAAAAATATTTTCAAATAAAAATAATTTTATTGATCCAACCTTATTCGTGCCAATGCTTCCCATCCTACGCGAAGTCTTCTAAAATTTGGAAACTTTACCAAATTGTGCTTTGATAAGTGTTAAGCTTTTTGGCAATCACCCATATACATATAGATTATTCAAACCTTGAATTGATTAGAATGCCTAAAAAAAGTCGGGTGACAAGTTGCCCAAAATTACAAAAACAGGTCGAGCAAAATTTCGAAAAATATATTTCTTTAAGAAAACAGAGTAAAATTTTCACATAGAGAACTCCGATTTGTAATATTTCTTGTTTTTAACGAAAAAAATCAGATCAAACGCTATATTAGAGTCGAGAAGCCCTGGACACTCATGGCTTTGAATGATTAATCAACATTTTCATCTTTCGAAATTGTCCCAAAGCGTGATTTGAAAAATATCGAAACACATCTCTCATCGGCATGAAAAAAAAATACGGTCAAAATATTTCGTCTCTAGAAAACAAGTGCATTTTCTGAAATGCGGACCAACTTTATTATCAAATAAATAAGTTTGTTGAGGCCTTTTCCGGTTTTTTGATGTTACTTTTTTGGATGGTATAAATAATAGAGCCGACATGTTTCGACTTAGTACTTAGTCTTGTTCGAAGTTGAAGCAATATCTGTTTAAATAACAATTATCTTATATTAGATGTCTGCTCTATAGTTAATGGAGTTACTATCTCTTTGTATATGTGTAATTTCAAGGAATAATCTTTTATCTAAATTAGGCTTCGATTGAAGAATTTCCACATTTTTTTATATCAAAATCGAAGTTGTGTGAATAGTCGTAGGCATGTTTAGTTACAGCTGTGTTAGATTCTTTTTTCCCGATGGATCTTTCATGCTCTCTATTTACGATATGTATTGGTCTACTAGTTTGACCAATATAGGTTTTTTTTTCAATGTTTTTAATTATGTCTGTATACACAATTACATTTATTTATTTCATCTTTGGTAATTTGTTTTTTGTAGCATTAACAATTTATAGGGCTCAGTGACTTTGGTTTTGAAAAAATTATATGAATAATCACTTTTTAGTAAAGTTGTTTTTACATATTTTAAGTTACCTTTATGGTAACTAACATCAGCTAACTTTACAGCTCTATCGATTAGACCATAGATAACACCAATTTTGTGAAAGATTGGGTGACAAAAGTAATAGTTTAAAAATCTTCCTGATCAAATTGGTTTGCGGAACCAATTAGTTATAATTAGAGGTGTGCAAAAGCTTGACCCACGAGAGTCGAGCTTCTTGGGTGCGGGACGGGCAAAGCCGTGAGCCGGATAGAAAAAGATCGCGGGCTCGAGAAAGTTCGTTCACTCGAAAGAGATCAGGAGCAGAAAAAATGCTTGTGGGCAAAAAAAGCTCACGCAGATCACAAAACCTGGAAAATAAATTAGGAATATTAATAGAGGCTTCCGTTATTATACTGAACATTCTGAAATCAGTCAGACTCACAGTGGGATAAATCAGGAATTTATAGTTAAAAATCTCTACACCTTTCAATTTCCATTCAATTTGAAAAGTTTTTTTTCGAAATTCGAAGAAATTAAATTAATAGGAGATCTCGCGAAGCCAATTTTAGATTTTATTATTATGTTTATTTGTTTAACATGAAGTTAATAAAAAGTCATTTTTTCCCAAGAATATATGTTTTCTTTTGTATTAAGTTATCAACGACTTGCATAATTTAAAAATTGGCTTAAATCAATGCAGTAATACTTGGAGAACGTATTTACCAATTTAATCATTTAATTGATGGGCGTCGTCCATGAATGACGTCACGCAACTTTATGACATCCCCCCACCCAGGGTGACGCCATTTATGGACAACAGAAAATTTGCATGTCATAAAAACGGAAAATAATTATTGCATCTTGCATCTTGATGGGACGTCAGTTATACGGGCATTCCTTCCCAGTAATTGGTTATTCAGTATTTTTGAAAAAATCGCGTGTCACATTCTTTTCTTTTATTATTATATCATTAAGCCAAATCCCTTTCAGGGAAAGTGCGAGGGGCTGGTCACTGAAAAATCAGGAAGTCAGATTAACAATAATTGCCACCGGAATAATGACGACTCCGTAGACACCGCCCTCCGACTAACCAGATTTCTTGTGACTTCCCATGAGACTTCCTCGAAAGATTAGTGGCGCGGTAAGTCACTGGTACCAGCGAGCTGGTCGCCTGAGTATTCAGAGCATTCAGCCGAAATCGTATATACTCGCTTAAGTACGGTAATGGGATATCAAGATTTGGACGGCTGGAGACTGAGACCTGTTGAGACTAACTGGGATTAACTGGGACCTACTACGCGACTGCGCAGAATACGACGGAGATTCACGCTGATCGCCACAGGGACTTCCCTTTAGTTTAAAAGTTTGGTAGTCACATGAAATCTCAGTGACCAGCCCCTCCGGTGAGCATAACTCGTTCGGTTCTAGCCTCGTTATACTACCGAGGTCAAGAAATTTATATGATAAGGGCAAGTAAGAGTTGTGTAGGAGAAGGAAGAAGTCGCGCGTTGCTCACTGAAACGACACACTCTTTCTACAACACCGCTTCGACACATGTCGATGATCAACCCCTCTCGAAATCATCCCAGGTGAAGAGCTTCACAGAACCACCATACATCACGACTCACACATAACACTCAAACTGACTGATAAACCCACAGTAAGACCCATACTCTTGATCCCAACCACATCCACTAAGCAAAGCTTGTCACGAGGGTTCATGAGTATCCAAAATCTTTCGTTTCAGGCGTCACCCTTCTTATAAACAATTGTCCTCCGTACACCCCTGTACTTGCACACATCATTTGCTTCCTTTACATCTATGCATATTTTCATTCAAGTTTTTTTTACATAGATACTTAGTGTCAGCATTCATTGGCATTCAAAATGTCAAACATTTGAAGTACATGACTGAAGAAGTTAATTCCTAGACGGGTACGCAAAATCTTCAACCACTTGAAATCTTAAATAATTTTCCATGTCTTTTGGAAGCTTGAGTGGAACTCTCTATTCACAAAATCAGAAAATAAAAAATTAGACCCTTATTAAAATGAAGTAATATGGTTGAAAGTCACCAAATTGAAAAATATAATCAATTATCTGCGCAAACTTCACTTTCTTGTGCGCTATGTATAACAGACGTCATCATAATGGTCAACTCATTCAAATGTAATATTCAAAATCCACACTTTTAACCAATTTTAAATGATTTAGGATATATATATATATATATTATTGAATAATTTATAATTATTTCGAATTAAAAAAAACTGCTTCTATCAAAAGTTTAGATCATAAACATTAAAATGAAGAAAAATAAAGAAATGCATGCACATTCTCTATTAATAAAAGAATTCTGTATTTTCTAAAAATTATATATTCTTACCACACAACTCCTCTGCTTTATACATTGTAATTATACAATATATTATATAATTACAATCGAATAGTTCTGTCAGGTATTCTAAACCAAATTAGATTAAAAAGGGATTTTTTTACGAAAAACAACAAAACTTTCCTGTTTGTTTAAAACAATAAGAGTTTTTAATACAAGATAAAAGTTCATAGTTTGTAAACATACTTTAAGAAGTTTAGATTTAAAAAGTTGTAAATTAACCATTTTCTTAGCATTAGTGCCAAATATTGACGTTTGCTTCTTTAATTTGCTTATAACATTCGTAATTGTCATACCTCGATAAATTTGAGGAGTCGAACATATGTTATTATGAACACTAAATCAAGCGAGTCGAGTAATGTAAATAAAATTGTTAAAAAAACTGAATTCGTTGGTTTTTTATAAAAAAAATTATTATCAACTTTGAATTAAATTTTCCACCTGATCTGAAATCAGATTATCAGGTTTAGACATTAAAAGCAAAAGTAAATCATGCAATGTCACCAAATTTGTATATTTTCACTTAATTGAAAGAATAATATAGAAAAGTAATAAAAAATGCATTAACATAATTTGAAAAAATAAGGTCTTGACTGAAATATTTTTATCTAATGAGGGGATTATAAAAATGATTATGGAATTTTTTTTACCGGAGCCCAAGCATTTGTTATTGATCTGAAAAATAGATATGATTAAATAATTATACATTGTGACGTGGAAGATTTTTGGCCACCCACTTTGCTATTTCATTTAGTTTGATTTTCCGCGTTTTGTCTATTTTTGTTCATAACCTTACCTCGGCTCCATCATCAACGAGGGACAACGAGGGATTTTGGAACTCTGAGTACACGCAGAGAACTGAGATTTGCTTGCTGCTGTCAATATCTAAGAATCGAGATTCTCGTGTTGAATCTGGTTCCCGTCTTTCCGACTGCTATCTCCAATAGTCCCGGAACCTGGCTGGAAACCGTAGATGCCTCCAGAGCCAGGGACGACCCCAGGATCATTTTTCCCTAGGCCCTGGATACGAACTTAGTCGCCTTGGAGCAATACCATTGGTCCCCACTAGTAGTCCTTCATGAGGGAGGAAGTCTTCTCACATCACATTAGAGGGCCCTCGACGCCAAGGCACAAGGCGCCTAGATTTGTTGCGGTGAGTTGCCAATGCGGACACATCTCGTTTCAGAGAGGACGAGAGCTTCCTCATACCGGAAATGCTATCGGATTTTCTCTGCCGATTGGTCTTTGCTTTGATTACAGAATATTTTCGGAGACGTTCCCGCATTTTCTGTCGTTTCGGCGGCACGGCAGAGAGCGAGCCAAGCGAAGCACCACCAACCGCAGAACAGCGCCGAGCAAGCAGCCAATCAGCGCCGATCTGTGGAAACTCCCCTACAAGCAGGAGAGACGACACGCTTGGCAACCGACAAGCCACGTTCTCTTTCGTCCAGCAGCCCCCCGCCTGGACGGATCAGCCGCGGAGTTTGATCTCCGAACTTTATTAAAACTGACATTTATTCAGTATCTGGTCTAGTAACATCCAAAGTAGAATTAGTGTCAATCTTTTCGAAGAGTAGAGGTAAGGTCACCCCAGACTCACTTTCCATGAGTAACGTGATCCGCCAAATTCCCCGTGTTCGAGCCGGTAAAGTTTCGATTCACGTTTGATTTGCTTGAGTAATTCGTGTCAGAATACGCGAAGTTTGACTCGAGCCTCCAAGGCTATTTTATTTAATGTGTGAAATTGTTATGTCGTGAAATAATTAGTTTGCTCCCTCCCCTCTCATAAATCGTCCTTTTTTTCCTTTTGTTACCGCCGTTTGTAAGCAATCCCGCCATTCTGCCCTCATGAATCGTAGCTTCGCTATGGTCGCTATTTTAGCCGCCATGTTGGCCTCATGGCTGGTGTAGGACGCTAATTCAATCGGTGATGTATTTCCTCGAGTAGATACTCCTGTAAAATCCTTGTGTTTCTTTGTGAATTTATTTGAGCGTGATCCTTCTTTAAGTTAGTTAAAAGTTTGATTCATTTGCCCTTGGAATGTCGGCTGGACGAGCGAGCCCAGCTTAGGTTAAAATTTTCATTGTATATGATAAATTATTTATGTTGATTAAAAAAAATCATTTACGATAGATTAGTGGCATAAAGTACTTCAAAATCATATCTCGTCCAATATTGGTGTTAAATTATTCACGAGTAAGAATTTCAACTCTAACGGATTTCTCCTGCCTGGCTGACCCATCTCCTCTACCTTTTCGCGTCAGAGGGCTGAGCAATAGCGGGCAAAGTCCACTCACGTTCCCAAGTCGAGTTTCGTTATAATTTATTTTTAGGGTACCGATTGCGCATGCGCGCCTGGCGCCCAACCCTTTTTGAGAGACACGGTTGTCTTTGTTTATAGTACTCCGGAACGTGGGTGAAAAATTAACTGAAATAACGGTAGAGTAAAATTTACCGTTACAAATTGACGTGACAACGTGGGGCTCCGAAATGTTGAGAGGTGAGTTCCATGTTAGAATCCCGTAGAAAACAAAAGCGAACTGATTTTTCCAACAATGTAAAATTGTTTTTTATTCTTGAAAATTGTGTATAATTTGCCTTGTTACATGTTATGAGCTTGGTCCAGATTGGACATTAATTAAAAAGTGATATTGTGTGTTTACCCCTAAGTCAACGCGAATGTTTCTTTCAAGTCAGTAAATTCCCAACTAAAGCCGTTACCGTGAAAAGTGATAACAATGTCAGGCCCACGCGATGCCTAGATTTACGCGCTTCCGCACGACCAGCTTATCGGTGAGCTGGAAGGAAGATTGCTGCCCACCGGAAGTAGCGTACCGACGTTACGCGAACGTTTACTCCATTTCGCGCAGCTACATCGTAAAGTGTCTGAAGCCGATGAGCGCGAGAATCTACAAGATTCTTTCAGTTCCCCGTGTTAAATCGGACCACAGGACACTGAAGTGCTGCGAAAAGTGATCAATGATTCCGGAATAGAATCCGTGACAGTCTCGAGCTTGGCGGAAAGTTTCGCTGGGTTGGATATCGGTACAACGGGTACAGTGTCAGTGCAACCACACCAAGCTGTCATCCCCACTCCAGCGGCATATCGCACGGGGACTAGCGACGAATGCGCTGCCGGTATAACGGGAGAAAACCCCTCACTGCTTAAGTCGCCAACCACGTGCATGCACGCTACCGCTCCCCCCTCAAGCCGCTCGGGAAGGCAGGAGATACGTAATCGAACGCAAGGGCTCGACGAGCCCGTAGCAGATTACCTTACGCGTATCCGTTCGTTGCTTAATCGTTTTTTGTCCCCCTATTCAAAACAAGAGCAAATAAACTATGCGGACAGGAATATGCTACCGAAATTACAACTAACTATCCACCTTAGCGATATATTCAATTTTGACCATTTAGAACAGCTAGCGATCCGCGTAGAAAAGGGGCTGCGAGTTCAAAAGACTTACCGAACCCCCACCTTCTCCAGAAAAATCTCTTTTACCTGGCCTTGCCTACCGGGAGCCGAAAAGAAATCCATACCCGCGTAGATCCACCCCGATCCATTCCTTAGAAGCTATGGACAAACACGCCGACGAAACTAAAAAAGACGAGTTACATTATACAGCCCTCCCCAATACCGGTAAGAGTTATAGTCTCAAACCATTGACCCCTAAAAATAATAACAATGGACAAAAAGCTCCTTCGGCCGGAAATAATAACAAAAACAATTCAAAAAGAGAAAATAGATCCCCAGTGGATCATGTCACCACGCAGGCTACCGCGAGGAAAAACAACCCGTTCATGACCTTAGCCGCTACCCCAACAGGGCCCCCTCCTTGCCACCAGTCAAGGCCCTCACTAGAAGAACCATTTTGTTGGAATTGCCATCAAAGGGGTCACAGGTTTAGGGAAAGTGGAGAATTGAGAGGTACGTTTTGTTATAAATGTGGTAATCCTGGTGACACGTCGCTAGTTTGCCCACGGTGTCAGAGAAACGCGCACGGGAGTCGTTAGACTGGACCGATTCGCCTCCTGGGTGCTCTAATTATGGTCCCTAAATAATCGACCATTCTACGAATAATTTAGACTTTTTTCTATCAATAGAGGATCCCGAGACGATTCGAATCGTTCATTCCTAGGCCAACCAGGCATCCAATTAGTTGATCCATTATCACTACCGATAGTATGCCTTAAATCGGGCTTAGTAAACTCAGCATGCGGTCAACTCGAAACCGTGAACGAGATGGTAGAACTGCCCATTGTCTTGCATGACAAAAAGAAAAATTTTCAAGTCAGGTTGCTACCGGCCCTTGACCTGCAATGCGCGTTTAGTACCGAATTCTTACACTACTTCGGCCTTTTAACCGATTTTATAAATTATCGATGGTGCTTTGCCTCCAACCTCTCCATTGTTTATGACTTTGAATTGGAGTACCCCAACCATTCTTCCCCCTTGATGTGCTGCGCATCAGTGTCCCTTACCGATAAACAACATGCCAAATTAATTTCCTTTCATGATCAACACATCCCTCCGAAACCCGACAATTTACCGGCGACCCCTCTAATTAAACATCACATTGACGTAGGAGACAATCCAGCTATCAAGCAACGTTACCGATTAACGTCCCCAAAAATTCATGAAGCCATCGTCCAAGTAGCTGAAGATTATTTTAAGAATGACATAGTGGAACCCGCCACCAGCAATTGGTCATTACCCATCGTGATGACTCGCAAACCCAATGGTAGCTACGGTTTTTGCATGGATTTCCGAAAACTTAACGCTGTAACTAAGAAAGATGCCTACCCCCTTCCATACATGAGTGGAATCCTGGACAAGCTTAGATGCGCGAGTTATCGATCTTAGTCAGGCCTACCACCAGGTCCCGCTTGACACCAAGAGCCGCGAGCTTACTGCGTTTACCGTACCGGGCCTAGGTTTTTTACAATTTATTCGTAGGCCCTATGGCCTCCTGGTATCGTCGTTTCATTCCCGACTTCGCAACGACTGTTGCGCCTCTGACCCTCCTCCTTCGGAAAAAACAACCGTGGATATGGGGAGACGAACAACAAACTGCCTTTGAGAACATTCGATCGTATGTAGCCACCAACTCGGTCCTAGCTCGCTCAGATTTGACGAAGGAATTTGTTGTACAAACAAATGCTAGTTCCACGGGACTAGGTGCTGTTCTAACCCAGACAATAGAAGGCGTGGAAAGGGTGATCGCATATGCCAGCAGAACTTTAATACCCGCTTAACGCAACTACACTGCAACCGAACGCAGATGTTTAGCGATCGTTTGGGCCATAAAAAAATTCAGTTGCTATATAGAGGGTTCTCATTTTACCGTAGTTACCGATCACAGCAGCTTACGATGGCTAGATAATCTAAAAGATCCAGCAGGACGTTCGGGCGGATGGGCTCTAGCGTTACAGGGGCACTAATACACCATTGTCCATCGCAAAGGAGCAGGCCGCCATGTACTCAATGCCTTATCGCGAATGTACGAGGGAAACGCGGAGAGGATTGCCTTCCTAACCGATGCTACCGACATATGGTACCATGACCGGTTCGAGGCTGTCGAAAAATTCCTCTCGAGATTCCCGGACTGGAAAATCGAAAGTGGTAAATTATTTTTCCACCACCCAAACCCGATCCTATATTCAATCCTCGAGGACTTAGATGCCTGGAAATTGGTTTTACAGGTAAATTCATGCCAACGAGTCCTCTACGAACGGCATAACGACCCCCAAGCAGGCCACCTAGGGATTGACAAAACTTATGCGCGCATAGTTATCAACTATTATTGGCCCGGGATGTTTGAAGGTATCGTAAAATACGTGAGGAAATGTACCGATTGTCGAAAGGGTAAAGTCGAATAATTCGTCCCCTCGGGATTAATGGGAAGCAGAATCGTTGAGGAACCATGGACCATAGTAGCCGCCGATATGTTTGGTCGATGCCTAAAGACCGCCTCCGGCTATCAATACATCTTGGTCATGCTTCCTACATGACTTGACTTGGGAGTATAACATCTACCACACTACTGTTACATCCCTGGGATGTTTTAGTATTGATTTGGGTTTTTCGAATGTTTTTTTGATCGTACCCGAAGCATTCTCTGCCATTTGACGTTTTCTGAAGCGTCTCATGCGTTCGGATGTGACAGTTGCTTTTCTTATCTTCTCAGAAGGTACGGATGTATTAGGTGTAATAGGTAGTACTTTATATTCAGGTGACCTATTATGTATTAAAAACACTCTTTCTAGGTTTTCAGCTGAATCGGCATCTCACTGTACTTCAATAGATTCATCACCACCTGCTTAAGTGTTTGGTTTGGGTGTCGCTGGGTCATCAGAATCCATTGAACTATCTGAATCGTCCGAATCTACCACTGGGTTTTCTGATAAGGCTTCGACACCTCTGTTCAATTTTTTTTTCTTGTACTTGTATACATATTGGTAATCTCCTATCTTTAGCCGCCATTTTATTAACCATGTTCCTGGGTTATCTACATAGGTCATCCAGTGTATAGGTTCATGGTCACATGCTAAGATAAATTCTCGGCCATATAGATTAGGTCGGAAATTGCCCACTCCATAGAGTACGGCCAGGCATTCCTTTTCTTCCTTATCATAACTTAGTTCATAATCAGTAAGTACCTTGGAGAAATAGGCTATCGGCATGTCCACTTCATCCGTCTCCAGCGTTAATACTACCCCTACAGCATGTTCGGAGGCATCGGTTGTTAATTTGAACTTTTTTCTAAAGACCGGATATTATAAAATAGGCCCTCTACGCAGGTAACGACGAAGATTTCGAGAACTTCGAGTCTGATTCGCTCCCCACACGAAAGGTGTTACTTTCTTCAGTAGTTCCGTTGAGGGTTTCGCTAATTTCGCTTATTCCTTGATAAATCGTCGATAATATCCTGACAATCCTAGAAATTGACGGATATTCCTGACGGTTGTGGGTGTGAGAAAGTATTATTTGCTGTTATTTCATCCGGATTTGGTTTTACTCCTTCTCGTCCGATTATGTGTCCCAAATAGGCCACTTCTGTTTGTCTTCAGATGTTGTGTTTATGGCGATCACCCTTCATACTCCATCTCGTATTGATACAGCCGCCTTCCCCACATATAATCCTTGTGGCGTATCCAATTTCGGTTAGTATCCTTCCGTGAGTTCGGATTTCCTCACATTTATGTCGACTGGTTGTCGGGTTCGGGACGCAATTCTCAAGACCCGAGAAAAAGGTTTAATTTCTGATTTTTGGGCTTTCTTTGCTTCCTTAGTTTCCTCGTCCATGAAGGGAATTGGTTGAATAGAGTTTGTTATAATAACCAACGTGTTATGACGGAATGATAATTGAGCTTGCTCCTGTCTAAGGTAGGGCCGATCCAAGATTCCGTTGCTACTTACAGGAAAGGTATTCCGCACTACGTGAAATTCAACAGGGGAGTCTAGAATGGACAATTCTAGAGTATCTATTGTCTTAACTGGATTAACTGGATAACTGGAAACTGCCAGAGTTGCTGCTCGTTCAGGGTCAAAGGTTATATCCGGTTTTAATGCGTAAGTTTTTATTAAATTCAAATCGGATCCTGGATCCACTAAGAAATTTCCTTGGACACAATTCTTACAACGGGTGAGTCTTTAGAATTCCTCCCTGTTCGAAGGATCCGATGGAATTGTCCGCGTAATTCTTCGATTTCGGACGCTCCTGTGTCGTTGAACTCGTGGTTGCGTCCTGGTCCAGAGTCTGTTTGCAGTTTGAATCCTTCGACGGTCCTTGTGAGTTTGACCTTCACGAAGTTTTCCCATATCCCTCCCAGGACATATTTGGTGGATATGGGTGTACAGGGTATTGTGGTACCATTAGCATTGTTGGGTATGGGAACGGCAGTCCGTATCCCGGGTGTGAAGGTTGAGTAGCTAGGAAAGGTTGCTGAGCTCCTAGGTAATGGGAGAAATTCCCATAATATTGTTGCAACGGTTGTCCATATGTAGCTGGTGTGAATACTCCACTTTGAGGTGATTGTATAGTGTTCTGGTCTGGAAATGACACCGATTTTTCCTTTAAGTTTTTCTTGTCGAATTTGTCCAGTGAGCTCATTCGCCTTGAGAATGGACTAGGGGGGCGGCTGGTGTTGGTCTCTTCGTCCTTTTTAGCCACATAGGAAGAGGATGACATGGCTTCGGATTTTTCTGCATATTTTTGCCTTTCTTCAGCATGCAAGGCGTATTCGAGGGCCTCACTTAAATCCTTTGGATTTCTAGTATCCACAAATTTTGACATGTCTTCTGGTAATCCGCGTATGAAAGCATCTGAAGCGCAATCCTTGATTGGCTTAAATATTATGTCGCTAGCTTTTTCCTGTCCATATTGCGTATTGTATAATTTTTTTTAATGCACGTTTAACCCCACTGAGCAGGCCATGCACTCGATCATAGTACTCACTGACAGATACTGTTTGCTTAATTCGCAAATTCACAATGGCCTTCAAGTACCACTGATATTTTTTCGTGAGGGCGAAACGTTTTTTCAAATGTGCAGTCAATTCATTCACGGTCAGGAATTGTTTATCCCTCACGCTATCACGAACCACTCCTTTTAGCGTAGACAGTACTGCCTGGATAAACATGGGCTCTGTTGCGGGGGTTATAAACACTGCTCCGTTGCAAACATCCTGAATAAATTCTTTTAATGGGGGTGTTTTTCATTAAAATCAAGAATGTGGTATGTGCTTGTCTGCATAGTCATATTCTCCAAGAGAGAATTCATGACTAGACTGGAATCCATATTTATTCCTGGGTTTTGGACACGTAAATTGGGAGCAGCTGCATTCAAAGTATCAGCAATGCTCGAGTTTCGATTGTCCTGGTTGTTGTTGGGTATTACAACGTCGCCCACTGGGTTACTGGTGTTGCTATTCATACTCATATTGAGCAGTGAATCTTTATTATATTATTCTCGGTTAATTCAACATGCGAGATTCCGATGAGTTTCATCGAAGGTATTCCAATAGGATCAACCTTGGTAATCCTATTATTCCATTTTAAGTTGAAGGGGTTGTTTGAGATATTACTTTGAACTCAATACTTGTGTCTAGAATTTTTAACGAAATTGTTCCTATAATTATAAAATTGTTTTTCTCTTCTTTTTTTTCTATTATTTCCTGGCTTGAAAATGTCGTTAGGGGATCATTCTGCTACCTTTCACTCGTTCAAAAAATTGGCATAACTCCCGATGTTTTCGTAAAATTAATCACTCTGTTGTGATCCATGTTGTCGTACAGGTAGAAAAGGGGGGGGGGAATGATTCAGGAGGAAACTCGAAGACACAGATAAAACGGGGGTATGACAGCTCCAGTAGACGGTCACTATCAAGAATTTCCAATCTAATGATATTACTTCTATGTCTAATTCCTTGTTCGCTTCGAATGGGACTATGATCGTTTCTGTGTCCGAATCGTCCCAATCGTTTATTGATTATACGTTAACAATTCGGATTTTCAATCTCGCGCCGTTCTTCTTTGTTTTAAAGCCTCTTCCAAAAGTAAATTGATAACAATTACTTCGATATTATTAGAACCTGCTTCAATTTCTCGGTTCAGTTCTACAGAAGGTCCAACCGTCGATTTAACCGTGAGTGTGGGGATCGACTTTTTGGTTGGCTTAATTAAATTGTTGAAAATGATAGAGCTAGCTGAAATGAGCTTTGCATTAGATTTATTACATTCGTTTGCACGCTTTCCAGTTGGGCAAGGTTTTCTTTGAGTTAGGCATCAGAAAGTTAGGGAAGAACTCAAAACGCTACGTTTCCCGATCAAGGTAGCGCGAGAGAGTTGCCAAAGAATTCTGATTAATGAATTTTATTAGTCAAAAGTCCTGCTTCACCTTTCTATAGAAAGAAAAACACGAATGCTCAGATGCTACTATAGACCTTCCCTTTGCTAAAGCGTTCAGTTTGGGTCAGCGCAGAAGTGCCCCATAATTTTGTGTTTTGAAAGTATTCAAAATGTGTGACTTCGGTTTTCTTTCAAGAGTGAAAAAAAATTTCATTTTAGGATTTAGGAAGAGAAAAACTTCTCCCCGTCAGCTGAGCGCGCGATTGGGTGAATTGTGGACTATTAATTACAATAATAATTGATAGTCCCTTATTTTTCTCCTTTCTGTAGGGAATTTTTTTTCTGTAAAAATTTGTTTCCTGTACTAGAGGAAAGCGATGCCACACCGAATTGAGTTTACTCTTATTTTGAATTATTGTTTTTTTTTTCTTCCACTTTAATCGAATCAACATTCTCAAGGATTCGATTAAGCTATAATTTTTGGCATATTTTGGCATATTTTGAGAATTCTTCAAACGTGTCGTCCGGGAAATTTTTCGATGGATTTAACGTGGGGGTAGAGTGAGAGCCTTCGTTAGTACTTGAAGTTAATGGGACTATTGTGATTTTTAATTCTTTTAAAAGGCCTGCCAATTCTGCTATACTTTTCTTTGCTTTCCTGACCGATGTTTTCTTTCTCGTAGATTAACCCTAGCAGATGGGGAATTTTTCATCATCAAGAAAAATATTCCATGACAATCTCAAGAGTTTTTATTCGCATCAAATTAAAACATTACAGAGCATGAAGTCGGGATTCAGAACTTAAACTGAAATTTTTCTTTCAGAATTTAATTGAATTAATTCAAGGCCCAATATTTGGAAGCCCAGGTATTTAATTCAATTTTATTACTCAAATATAAATATTCAGTTTTCATTTTAAAAACTATGCAATATCAGAAGAAATGCTGGATTTCTCAAATTGAATTAATTCGAGGCCCAATTCTGAAGCCCAGGTTTTTAATTCAATTTTTTTACAAATCAAGAGTTTATATTCACATCAAAATTCAAATATTTCAGAAAATGAATTTTGTATTCAAAACTTGAACTGAAATTTTTCTTTGAGAATTTAATTGAATTAATTCGAGGCCCAATATTTGAGAGCCCAGGTATTTAATTCAATTTTATTACGCAAATATAAATATTCAGTTTTTATTTTAAAAACTATGCAATATCAAAAGAAATTCTGGATTTCTTAAATTGAATTAATTCGAGGCCCAATTCTGAAGGCCAGGTTTTTAATTCAATTTTTTTTGGAAATCAAGAGTTTATATTCACATAAAAGTTAAAATATTACAGAGCATCATTTTTGTATTCAAAACTTAAACTGAAATGTTTCTTTGAGAATTTAATTGAATTAATTTGAGGCCCAATATTTGAAAGCTCAGATATTCAATTCAATTTTATTACTCAAATATGAATATTCAGTCTTTATTTTAGAAACTATGCAGTATCAAAGAAAATTCTGGATTTCTTAAATTGATTTAATTCGAGGCCCAATTCTGAAGCCCAGGTTTTTAATTCAATTTTTTTTTTGGAAATCAAGAGTTCATATTCACATAAAAATTAAAATATTACAGAGCATGATTTTTGTATTCACAACTTGAACTGAAATGTTTCTTTGAGAATTTAATTAAATTAATTCGAGGCCCAATATTTGAAAGCCCACGTATTTAATTCAATTTTATTACTCAAATACGAATATTCGGTCTTTATTTCAGAAACTATGCAATATCAAGAAAAATTCTGGATTTCTTAAATTGATTTAATTCGAGGCCCAATTCTGAAGCCCAAGTTTTTAATTCAATTGTTGGAAATCAAAATTTTTTTTTATTCCGTATGTTTTTGATTTTTAGAAAATGCTAGTCGGCTAGTAACAAATAGTTACTAGTAGCGCAGTCGGTGGTTATAGCGCAAGGGATGCTATCGCCACCGCTGCCACCATCTGTTTGTTACAACCCGTTAATTATTCTTAAATGTCAATTGCCAATTTGCGTGAATTCTGAATCTGAATAAAATCGTGGATCGCTTAAGAAAGCACAAACTGTCAGAATCTGAGGTTCTTTTTAATTTTATTTTTGTGGGGACATATTCCTTTACCCTCATCCGAGGGTGCTATTTCCGGTTACCAGTGGGTAACACATTTAAATTAGATTTTATGGTACACTTCGGAGATTAAATAAATGAGCCAAACTATTCGCATATCTTTGTAATCATAATTTTATATTCTTGCAACCACCAAATGGTCAAAAATGAACTCAGTTAACTTCATATCCCCATTTACTCATAAGTAGTCGCGTCATATAGTGTAATCACAACATTGTTTGACATTGGTACAAAAATCGGAACGATACTTGTACTCACCAAT
>JAUMHM010032587.1:0-16042 GCA_032362435.1 Melikaiella ostensackeni
AAAAAGACTTGATTGGCCAATCAGGTTCGACCAGTCCCCACGGCTGGCGCTCTGGCCAATCACAGGCATCGTAGAGAATTATATAAGAGCAACATAATCTGAAGCTTCAGTTTCAGGTTAGCCCTGAAGACGTGAACTGCAATGTTCATGAAATAGCTATCGGTTGGGATATTCAGTCGTGTAGGAGTTTGTGTGGATCTCTCTCCCATTTTCGGAATGGAAGGCTAGCTTCAATTTCTAGGTTGAAGATCTTTCCACACTGCGTGAATTCAGAGTGATAGGATTGCAAAGGAAGCACTGCTCCTCACCCTTGAACCTCGTGATTCTAGTGGTTGTGCCCAGAGATGAAGACAGTGGGTTCAACCTTGACACGGCTGCTGGTCCTCCGACCTACATGGCTGATCACTCAGCCGCCGACTCAAGAAAAGCTTGCACTCGGCCCTTTTATGCAGCTCTTCGCGAGCTCCCTTCTCCAGTCTCACTGAGTGTGTGGGTGGAAAGCTGCGAGCGTGCGCCTAGCTGTTGATCCTATGAACTGCGGTTCGCGCGAATCTAATACTTTCTTGGTACGCTTGTTGTCAAATGTGGGGGGACTTGCGTAACTCGCATCTCACAATCAATGTGTATGTGTGTATGAGAGAAATCCTGTAGCTTACTCCAAGTAGACCGAGGAATTACGAAGCACGTGTGTGCAGCCCAGAGAATTCAAGTTGGGCAGGAGCGGACAGAGATAATCGCTGACCACGTCATACAGCGTCCCAGCAGCCTCATGGACCTCTGTTCTGCAATGATGTAACGCCAGCACTTCAGCGGGAGTCAGCATCCTGATATTAAGATCCCTCTGCATAAGAGAGTAATATTCCAAACTAGTGACCAAAGTCAAAAGCTCGGACGAAAACTCTCTTGAAGAAAGTTTCTTCGGGCGCGGAACTTCTGGACCCCACCTGTGAACACAAACGAAAGGCCATGAGAGAATAAGAAAATGAAAATTACAAGCGAAATGGAGAAAAACATACACGCGTTCACTTTGATGCCACAAAATATTCTCGGAATTCAACATTCTTTTTTTTCTCCAGTATCTTTTTTCTCAAGTCTAAGGAAGACAATAGGGAAAGAACACCCCTACGTCGACGATCTAGGCATTGAACTAAAGTAAAGTCCTGTTCGGTGACGAATCCCGCAATTAAGTCCTGACATAAGGAGGTGAATACGTGCACAGCTTGTTCTGGTTTCACTGGCCCAAATACCAAATGATGAATGCCTAGACGGTCTTCAATCACTGAAATGCCTCTCAAAAAATTATCAATTTTCGGGACAGCCGTCGGCTTCAAGACTGATCTTGAATTTAAACCTGAACTTGAACTATTCGTTTTTGCACTAGCCACGGAATTTGAAGGCCTAATAACACACTGAGTTTCACGCCCGAGCCCATAAGGAAGTCTTGGAATAGCAAGGTGGAACTAGATTGGCTGCTGTCCATGGTAATTGCAGACTGACTGATGTTCCCGGCAAAATATGATGACAACAACTTAGTCTCACAAGAGACCATAAGATGTTGACATTTGGTCCATAGTACGAATTGGAAGAAACAAAGCAAGCTAAGAATGACGTGACACTTACCTCATGGTTCATGCAACACATTGATCACTATAATAGGCACAATTAGCCACTTTTGAAGTACATGATCATGAGCAGCATTCTCATCCCTGTGCTTAACATCAAGAGGAAGAACTATATAAGCCCCAGCTTCACCTCTGGTGGTTGTCTTCGGTTCCAAGCAGTCACGCTGTCAACTCAATCCTCGAAGTACGAACCTCTTCGACAAAGTCGCAATTTTTAATCATTGTAGAATTTTGTCGATGCTGTACAACGTATTGGAGATACAATCGCCAAGTCAATCGCTGTTGCTCTTTTTGGAAAAGGAAGGTAGACGTAAGTTTTATGTATGAATTGACTGATTATCTATTCTTTATCTTTAATGAACATCATGAAATTTGAACTACACCTTATTTACTTCAAACACTACTCTTATGCAATCCGTATAGGATTGTTAGAGACAACGTACCCACAACAAATAATTAGGCCTTACCAACCTGGCGTAATGAGCAATACTGGTCTATCTTATTCTCATATTTCCAAAATACCCTCGCCTTTTGCTCGAGACGTGACAGGTATAGCCGAACCTTGCTCTAGCCCGGTTGTGACATGATCACCTTGAATTTATAAAAGATCTGGCACGTCTCGCTGGAGGCGGGGGGAATTGTTTGGGCGTCCGTACGGGAATGAAGAGCGTGCCATCATCAGGGTAATAATCCTTCTGAGTATGTGATGGGAAATTGTTACCATCTCAATTGTTTTAATTCCCGGGGGAGGGCATAAGTCTGGAGATAAGACGCGTGATGCTGTAGCCGTCCGAGAGGAAGGTAGACGGTCAAGTAACGTGTAGGATAGAGAAGTTCGAGTTAAAAACAAACGTACAAGAAGAATTTATCTAATTTGGCTCTGAGAAGGACATTACCTGGTAATATAAAAATTTAGGCTGGGCCACGCATGGTCCACTGGACCCACTGGGGAGAATCACTCGGGTGAACTGTTCGTTGGAATTGGAAGGGTGTCACCGTCGAAATCCTACTGAGCAGGCAATGCAAGTGCCTTTCCTAAATCCGCCGGGGTTGGTAAGGCGAGATTTGGTGAAAAAATTAACGCGACCGCGGACAGAACGGTAGGTCTCTTTCGGAGCGGCCTGAGAGGAGATAAGGGCAGGATAACCCGAAGCGGGCAAAGTGCTGCCCATGGTCTCACTGACGGGCACGCAGGCTTTCCAATTCACCTCCTCGATTCGACGCGCGGCTCGGGCTGTGAGGTGAGCCGGAATCCAGAAGGTTCTTCCGGCACGATAGCGCGGTTACTTTCGATACTTGCGCGGCTTCATAGCTATAAAATAATTCAGGACATAAATCGACCTGACGTAGTAATGTACCTGTATATTAAAATAGATCGGAATAATATATCCAGGTAGGGGAAACCAAAAACTCCCTTCCTGGTTATTCAAAATGAATAAGAATGCATATCTCAGCTAGAGGTATTCGAACCCCCTACTGGATACACAGATGAAAATAAAATACCGACATCTCAGTTAGAGGTATTCAAACCTCCTTACTAGACATAATCAGAGTTATATAGCGCGGACAAGTCGAAGTGGCATGAAATATGGTACGGCATACATGCATAATGGTTGAGAAGAAAACGACAAGAACACAGGCAAAGGAAAAATCCACACGGAATATTTTTAACAAATGATGCAAACCGTACGGGTCCAAGTGGAAGATAAGAGTTCGATGATGAAGCAAACACCCACTCTTGTCTCCACCGAAGTCGTTGTTGCTGTCAAGATCTCCTACTGAAATACCGATGCTGAAAACCTTTTGAAAATCGCTGATGGGTAGAAGTCAGAAGGAAAGTACTGTTTCGGTCTGATAATCAATTTATTCGAAGGCGCATAAAAGAAAAATCAAACATTTTTCCAATGTGAGGTTCGAAAACAGAGAGCAACTCCGTTCTAGAGGTGATGAAAGATCAACTTGCAGGTCGGCGGTTTGGATCTTGCGCTTGCTGCTTTGTTTTTTGCCGGCGAAGAGGGACTGAACGAGCCAATCACGAGGCGCGCTCGTGACGTGATATCTCTTCGCTCGGTGACGTGACCTCTTCCGAAATACAGTCTCAGCCGAATAGTAGCTTAAAATAAAATTCCAAAGATGATAGAAAATAAGACAACGAAAATTCAAAAACCAGAATTCAATATGAAAATTCAATTATAAGAAAAGTTATATAAAACAAGAAAAATGGAAATCAAAGGAGGAACAGGATGAAATAATTGATAAGTCATAACTAATAAGAGACAAATTCTTTCAAAAATATTCAGCAGAAGACTTTCAACTATAATAAGGTTTCGAATTGTAGAGTTCTAAGACAATTAATTTAGAAATAATATGTCTGCCTATATCCAAGAATATACTTTATATTACGAATCCTGATGCCACAGAGATAACAGACTGCTTTTTTCTAAGGGAAAGAAACAAACGGAGTTGATAAATGTAAAAATTTACCTTGACATAAATGACAAAAGAATTTCATTGCGTCTAAAACACCCCGTAGCTTAAATGCTCCTCGTTTCTATTCCCTGAATAAGCAGGCCCTCTCATTCAGAAGATAGATAAATTTGGAAAATCCAAGCCTACAAGTACCGTAAGAAAAAAAAGTTGAAGAAACGAGAGAGAGAGAGAAAACTGCATGCAATAGAGTGAGAGGAGAGAAAGCAAAGGAAGCGATAGCAACTGGTTTGTGACCTGACAGGTTGAAGGCGAAAATTAAAAGTGAAGCTTTCTGCAGCTTTGAGGAAGGACAGGAATGGAAACGAGTGCGGATGAGAGAAGACATGGAAGGCGTGGGTGGAAGCCAGAAGAAGATAGTTGACTGCGAAAGATGTAAATTTGAGTGATTTTACCGGAAACCTGACGAGTAAGAAAAGGTCATTCAAGATTACGCGAAATTTTGAGCCAGTATCTTCTGAACGAGTTCCTCAAATTACCTAAAGGGCAAATTAGTGAAACTACGTTCTCAAAACAAGATCGGATTCGTCCACTCAATTCATTATCATAGCTTATGGCTGATATCAGGGATTTGGAGGGATTTTACGGAATTTCAAAATATCTTCAAAGATTTCTGAAGTTTTTGAAAAATTTCAACGGATTTAAAGTGATTTACAGTGGTTTCGATTATTTCACGGGATTTCAAATGATTTTAAGAGATATTAAAAGATTCCAAAGTTTATCCACGAATTTTAGAGGACTGAGTTAGATCCTAAAAGTTTCATCAGAAATTCAAAGGATTTCCAAATATTATAAAGGATTTCATGTTATGTCGGCGAGGTTGAATGGCTTTCAAGAGGTTGTAATAGATTTAAGAATATTTCAAGTTATTTTAAGAGATTCAGAAAGATTTTCTCTGATTTTAAAGATTTCAATGAATTTTAGAGGGATTTTGAAGTTTCAATGGATCTCGTGATATTTCGAAATACTTCACGGAATTTGATGGGTTTCAACCAATTTTTAGAAATTTTGCGGCCTTTCTATGGATTTCAAAGGATCACTGAAAAAAATGCTCAGCCTCATTTTTCATGGTAAATTTAATAACGTTGTGTAATTTTATGGAAAAAATTTTTAAAGTTATATTTTCACAGAAAGTTCTCTCTTCTATCAATTTTGACTTTTAGTGTGCTTTTAGAAAAAAGATTCTTTGAATCAAAGAAAAATATTCATGACTTTCAGTCAAAGAAAATTTTCTTCGATACAAAAAATTTTTTTTTCTGCACTGAAAATTTTAGATGATGAAGAAACGGTTTTTTTCATTAAAGACAAATATTTTCAAAGCTAGACTTGTAGACATGTCTATAGTACCAATGAATTCGTATCGAAAATATCTATAAGTCTGGGTCTACTGAAGGTTTCAATTATTAGAGGAAAAGGTAAATTATGTAAGAAAAAGTCTGAACAAATTTCCTTGTATGGAATGACTCAACATCATTAAATTTATCATGAAAAATTAAGCTAATATTGTCCTCAACATTGTTTTTTAAGCACGAGAGTAACGAAGATATTTCAGAGCTTAACCTTTGAACTTGATGAGGAAGTGCAAGATTTCATCCAATTGGATTGGATTTTTTAAAGGATTTTCTTCGTCTCAGGAAGGCGCGGAAATTTTCTTATGCACATTGCATTCTTTAAACTTTACGATTATCGTACCAGGATTGTATACGTCAGATTTCAAGAATGGTTAACTTCTCGACTCTTTACTTATTGCACGTATGTAATGTAAAGCATGATATGATAAAAAAGAAATATAATACGAATAGTGAGGGTAAAATTATAAATAGTCATTTGATCATCCAAAAGAGGTCTCAATTAGTATATTTTGAAAACATAATTAGGAAGACGAAGCTCATATAAGAAATGGTTTGGACTCCCCTCCCACCACTAAGTAAGTATTCATAAGATTTTCCATAGTCTCACCCCCACATAATGCTGATACATGATACTTGAATGACCACATTATTAATGTGGAATATTGAAAACATCAAGGAGAAGAAACAAATGCTAGTGAATGTAAATATTATCCTTATCTTTTTCTAATACACTGGGACCTCGACATACTTTCCCTTGACCTACTGCCTTCTTAGAATTCTGCCAGCTTGCATTCGTAGACAAGGGAGTCCGAAGGACAGGGAATGACGCGCGGCGAACTTAACGTAGTCACGCAGTACCCTAGCAACAAAGCGAGCAGTTCAAACACTCGCGTGCATATTTCGCATTTATTTTTAAATACATGTAGGAAGCTCTCTTTTCATTAACTAGTCTTCATTATTGAAAAAGGTCCATCCTTTATGACAACAAAAATCCAAATTTCTACAAAATACAGTCAATTATTATTATGTATTTCTACTGGAAATGATTCATACGGTCCTGACTGTCTACATCGTAGAAATTCTTGAAAGAGCCTCACGGTCAAAGTACGCAATGCCCGAGACTCGAGCTAAATCGAGGTTTTAGTGTAATTTTTTCAGATCATTTTTTATCTCCCCGCTCCTCATATGAGCATCTTTAAGAATTTTGTAAATTTTGTGGTCCCACTCTATTTCTCCAATTCTTCATAGTAGATCAATAAGCTAGTATATATATTAGCGAACGCATCACTGAAACATCATAAGTTGCCCCCCAAGAGACTCTGAAAGTGTCAGCCTCACCTACCTACCAAGAAAATAAGGTCCCTTTTCGGTGCTTTTGTCATCTTTATGCTTTTTTTCAATGAAATTGATAAATATAAAGATAATTGCTCACAATTTGAAAAACAAGTATTATTTACACACTTAATCTAGGGGAAAGGCAGCAATTACCGAGGGTGCAGCAGCTGTCAAGGATCGCCAGATATTTTCGATGATGAATAGTTGAATATAATAAGAATTGAAAAAGTGAATCGCTTAATAATTCAGGTACTCAACTATATGCCCTCAAAAACTCCATACTCTCAGAATATAAAATTATTTCAAATTTAACATCTGGAAGATATGACTTTACCTTCTAAATATGTGATGTTTTTTCAGAGTTTGTAGTTTAGAGTACCTGAAATATAAAAAAATTATGATATTAGACCATGTAGAGAAAAAAACTAACATTATTTCTAATTGCATATAACAATCTGGTTGATGCTATAACACTAAAAATAAAGAGGCAGTAAAACAAGTTTATTTGTATTATAACGAATAATGTACTTACACCATACGCTAGACACAAGCGTGCGAGTCCACAAATTTTCTCAAAATTTGGAGCAGGGTAACCAATTTAAATGAAATTTCTTGAATTCATATATTATTTCAAGACTAATGTAAACACCAAATATTAGAGCAAAATACTTAGTTTATGAGATATTGCAATTTGCTAGAAAATTTCAACTGACTATATCTCGAGAACGGTTAACCCTAGACAAGTTTTCCTGTTTCAGAAAAACTCAGTAAATCATAACGACTGAAATGAGTCATAAGCGTCATTGCGTTATTTTCTGTATTAACGAACTTATTCAAATAATTCAATATTACTTTTGATCGGCCAGTCAAAATCGATTGGCTCCAAGACTTGAATACTCTAGAGCGTGTCCGCTTTGAAATCCGAAAATAAAGTTTCGGGGAAACTCATAAAATCGATCAATATATTATACTGAAATATCGAGCGCGACAAAAAAATTTGAACAAGTTTGTTATCGACTATCGGTAGGCGTACAATGACGAGTGTTGCGAGCACAATTTCGTCATCCTGCATGCGCGAGGCGATTCAAAGGTCGTTGGCATACTCAATATATTTCAAGATATTAATTGATATGAGTTGTCCTGAAATTTTCTTTTTGGATTTTGAAGCGAACCAATCGATTTCTAATAGCCACTCTGAAATTATATTGAATTATTTAAATAATTTTGTGAATTCAGAAAATATCGCAGTGGTGCTCGTCAGTCATTCTATTCGTTACGTTTCACTGCATTTGAAAAAAAAATAGAATGTGCCTACGATTAACCGTTCTCGAGAAATAAACGGAATTGAAAACGGAGCAACATTTGAACAAACAATTATTTTGTCTTGATACTTTGCGTTTGTATAAGTGTCGATCTGTACTGAAAATGTATGACGTTTCATTCTGACGTTCATGCCAAGGTTAGGTCTCAGCTATGCTTGTCACTCACTTGAGCAGATAAGCCTGCGGCTAGCGTACGTTGTGTGAACATTCAACAAAAATATACCCTACGCAACGCTTTGCTGTTTTAACTCCATCCCATGGCCTCAATGTAGATAATAATGTTTGTTAATAACAAGATAATGACTAGTATATATACAGGTGAAACATATTCAAGATATTCTCAATTACAGCTCAAGAAATTCTTTAAAAACCTGTTATCTGTGTCTAGTAATATGAAGATTTTTATCTGTACGCTGCTCTTCACTTCTATGATATTACTTAATTCTGTTCGTAAGTAGAATATAACATAGTACCAAATCAATCATATATTAAAACACCTTACATCCAGATATCGACTATATTCAAAAATTGGTTCATCAATTTGAAACAGCTGAAACATATGTTATTACCATTGTACCTATTCCATCTTACTGCAAAATTATGTACTTCTCGATTGAATTGTCTGATTAATTGTTATAAATTCATTGGTTATAAAACCAATTGAATTCAAACTTGTTGCGTTCACTGTTGCAACTTATTATAGCTGAGACTAGAATTTTTGCCAACATATGCTGCACAAATTTTGCAAAATGCTTTGTGCCGAAAATTTTTTAAAGACATTTCACCAGTCTAGATTTAAAGGTCACTAAAAAGTAATGTTTAGAAGAATTCTGCATCGATCTTTCGCATCATAGCGTATCTTTAAAGCCAAAACACCCAACTGGAGCCCGACTAGCATCGAGACAGAATCTTCGCGTGCGTGAAAATATATTCACGTGTTAATATTAACTGACTGCGATTTCGCATTTGGGATATTTTTATTCCGGACCAATACCTCTGGTTCTTTGAAAGAATTGGTTAATAAAAAATCTATGTATTTCCTCTTACAGAATCAATACATAAATCGCAACCTCAGCCTGAAAGAGTGTACGATAATCGAGGAGGAATTTACGGAATACACTTTCGTGGAACGACTTTTCCTGAAGGAACATATACTATTGAAAGAGGTTATTTAGAAACTAATATGCAATTTTAAATAAATATTAGATGATTAGCAAAAACAGCACGCGCAATGCGCTTATAACATGTATGTTATTTTTATTGCCCAATTATCAAATTTGAAATAATTTAAATTCATCATTAATTTCAATTTTTATTTTAATCTTCTTATAACTTTGATTTTAGTTTAAATTTTTATTGGCTTTCAGTAATCTGTGATTCTCATTTAATTATATTCCAGCCGGAATTAGAAGCAATCAAATAATTTCAAAAATTTATTTGGGATTTAATATCGTATAAGATGTTCTCAAAAGACATTCTAGAATTCAAAGCCATGAATCCATTTTCAAAATCTACCAACTCCTTGAATTTAGAATTTTTGAATCATAAGATTTTGAGCAACCTTTTGAAATAGGTCTATCTTGATGATTTTCTAATTCTTAATGCGTGAAATTTGAAATGATGTATTTTGAATCTTTTTTTCCTTGAAGCAGTTCAATTTCAAAGATTTTCAATGCAAGTATCTGCAGTTTTGGAGATCTCTAAATGAAATTTTTTAAATTTTGTTGATTTTGAAGATAAGATGTCAAGCGTTTTCAATTCTAAATCTTCAAAATTGAAAAAATTTCGGATGTAAATGATCGAAATTACAAAATTTTTAATTGTAAATTTTTAAAATCTGAGACTCTACAATTTCGAATATTTGAAACTTGAAGTTCTATAATTTTCAAGAATTACAGTTAAAAATTCTTGAATACTGAAAATATAGAATTGAAAATTATTTAATATCAAGATTTATATTTTAAAGGTATATGACTTTGAACGTTACTGTTACAATATGTTGCTCAATATTCAAGATTTACAATGGAAAATTCTTCAATTCTGAATGTTTACAACTGAAGATTCTTGAATATTTAATGTGTATTAGGGTGGCCCTTTTTTCAAGTTTTGAATTTCTTGCGAAACCCTCCTGATTGGTTTTACTTGATGATGAAATAATTCCTGTAAAGTTTCAGCTGGATCACATAAGGAAAAATGACGTCCCCAGGCTTTTGGACGGGTATTTGAACAATCATTTACATGTTGCAAAAATTGATTTCGCTTCATATCTTCTGAAATATCGATGCTTCAAAAATACATATCATACAAAAGTTATAGACTTAGTCAAGAAACATATTTATTTCTCATAACTTTTTTCCATACGACGAACGGTTTTCGAGAAAAAAATTTAAAAGAGTACTCGCGACATCAGTTTTTTTGAACTTTTTTTTAAAACCGTTAGTTGTACGGAAAAAAGTTGAAAATTAAAATATTAATAAAAATATGCTCCTTGAATGGATCTATAACTCTTTTACAGCATATATTTTCTAGCACTAACATTTTAGAAGATATCAAATAAAATCGATTTATGGTATATGTAAATGATTATATGAATATTCGACAGCCCGGGGACTTAATTCTACCTTATTCGATCAAGCTGAAACCTTACAGAAATTATTTCTCCGTTAAGTGGAAGCAATCTGAAGGGAGTTGCGAAAGAAGTCAACAAAAAAATTTTTACCAAGAGTAACTAATTGCCACCCTAATGTGTATAATAGAAAATGAAACAATTAAAAATGTTTTTTTCCGAATAGTTCCGTTTTGAAAACTCAAAATTGAAACTTTTTCAATTTTATGAAGTCTTTTATATGCTGATCCAGAGGTGATTTATAGAATATTGTTACTTGCTGAAATCCTTAGTATATATAATTCTTTTAAACTAATAAAAAGTGGTGGGCTTCTAGAAATAAAATTCAAAATTCAATTTCTTGGACGCAATTATTAGTAGACTTACAATTAGAAATAATTTAGTAGTTCTAAGTAATTGTTTTTTGATTTTAAAAATAATGAGTAACTATATTTTCCTTACATGATAAGATCCCGTAACAAATCTACTAGAACCGCGATTTGTAGCACCGGAAGTCGAACCTGTTTCTGGTGATATAATCAAGCGTGATAATTTCCGTATTGGAGAGAAGAGACGTGGAGGACTGATTCTTGTAACAAAAGCAGATGGTCAATTAAGTAAGTTCGAACTAGAACACTATCTAAAGAAATAGGTGAAAAATCTTCCTAAAACGTCTAATTTGCTTCCTAGTTATAGAAACTGTTATTTGGAAATGTATTAACTTGTTTAGAGCTGTACATGTTACTTAATTAGCGGCCCGAATCACTGAATAATTGGTCGATATTCTTACTAATTAACTTTAGGGTGAGGACACTTTAGGAATATCAGAATCTGCAAGTGTACTTCCGATTTTAATAGAACTTTGTGAAATTATAGTGCTATATAAGAGACATTCTGCATCAAAAGGATTTCGAAAAATTTCCAAAATTGTCAGAGTTATGCAATATTCAATTTTTGTGTTAGGTTTTTTTCAAATTATCGACATTAAAAAAAAATTTGTGGAGACTCTTCTGGTTTCCGAGATATGCTCATTTGAGTGAGAGCGATCGCTGCACTACACACGTAGCGAACACGTTCTGTAACTGTTCTAGATCAAAAAGGAATAGTGTTCTATAACAACTGTTACAAGGTAGTGACAGAACTTTTATAGAAAAACAAGGTTACAGAGTTATAGAACATTGTGACACTATTGTGGCAGAACTGTTCTAGATCTATGCGACGGCACTGTTCTGTGACAGTTGTTATGGAACTATTCAAGAAAAACATATCACAGACGTTCTATAACATTTGATCCCTTATTAGTAACCCTTACAGAACAGTCAATACATGATTGTTCTGGAACCAACCAATCACAAACATTCTGTAACTTTTGTTCCAAGTTTATTTTAGAACTGTGCCGTAAAGGTGTTATGTCGATGTTCTTGAATGCTGTGACGAATGTGTTCTAGAACAGATTGAGAAAAAAAATTAGGACCAGTTATAGAACAGTTGCTAGTGAACTGTTCTAGAACCAACCAATCACAGGATTTCTATTATAATTGTTCCAACTTTACTCTAGAGCTATGCCGCTAGAGTGTTACATCGACGTTCTGTAAAACACTATTACAATTGACTTTTTCGAATTAATTATCCTTTTTATATCATAAAACTGCACTATACTTGTTACATAAAAGATCAAGAACTGTTATAGAATGGTATCGAATTATTGGAGAACATACGTAACACAGTTCTAGACTTGTTTAAGATTTGTTACACAACTTGCATAACAGAGTTCTAGAATTGTTCCAGAGTTACAACAGAACGAAGGAAACAGAGATCTAGCATTGTTCTGAAATTGTTACAGAACATGTATAATCGAGTTATAAAATTGTTGCAAAATTTTTACAGAGCGATTGCCACAGCGTTCTAGAACATGTTCTTTTCTGTTCTAGAACAGATACAGATTTGTTTACAGTCGTATTTGTAAATCGATTTTTTCAAATGCTCTGCAATAAATTTTCAGAGAAATGTAGTTAGCGATTTTTTATTTTTTCTGTCAGTGCAGCATTATATAAACAAATAATGAAACAAAATTGGCAATTCCAGCTAGATAAAAATTTCCGAAAAAGTGTATTGAATGAAACTCAGTATTGACCAGAATCATTGCAACTGCACCCATAGAATAGAAATATCCTTCTAATATTTACTAAACATTTTTATAAATTGATTTTTACTTGGTGAGTTTTCCTCCCAGCTAGATTAATTTTCATGACCAGAATTAATTAACAATTGTCTTTTAGGGAACTTTTCAGCTTGAAGCTTCATCAAGCACTGATAATATGTATCGCTAATAACAATTTTCGTCGAAGAATATCTCAATCGGCTATTTCCTTACGGGAAAAAATGATTTATACTTCAATCACAGTTATAATGACCTTATTTCAGGTATTCAACCAACATAATTCACGGAACATTTGTTTATGTGACTGCTATCGACTAAAAATGAGGCATTCAATAACAGTTTTTGTAATTTTCAATAACAATTTATATTAAAAAATGTCTCAGTCTGCCGTTTCTCGTAGAAGAAAAATGTTTTCTTTAAATATTGTTGGTATTAGACTAATTCTGATATTCAACAAACACTATTGATCAAAAATAAGTATCTGTGATTGTCATAAACAACTTCATGAACGAAAATTTAGAATCGTCATTTCTACATAAAAATTGTTCATATGGACACCTTTTCAAAATTGTCCAAAATACATTCAAATTATTCACTAATAGACTTCTTTACAAAAATCGCAAATATTATTTTTATGCTTCATATCTTGCTTCAACTTAATTAAAATTTGATTGGACTGAGGTATAGAGAAGAAGAAAATTCTTTCTGTAAAACATTTTTTCAAATAAGCATTTAGAGACGTTTTAATGAGAAGTTATAAAATTAGTTATTTATCTATTTTTGCTATTTATTCAGAAGAAAAAACGAATTTCACAAGGTAACGGTAGATTAAGATATTGGCTATATAAATTGTTATCAACAATGCATATTATTTGTGCTTAATAAAGTTTCAAGTTTAAAAATTCCTTCAAAGACAATTTTAAATCAGCTCTGGTCAGAAAACTCCATCTAGCTCTGAGAAATACTTAACAAGTGATATTTCGGATTTGTTTATAAAAATGTTTATAACAAGAATAAATGTTAACTTATGTTAATTTCCCGCTGAAAATTGTGATTCTTATGAAAAATCTCAGCAATTAGAGTCGAAACAATATATTTCCTATAAGAAAAAGGCACAGTTTATAATTTGTTCAGAAAAATTGTTCATAATAATTAGTTCAAATATGAATGGGAAGCATTCAAATATTACGTTACATTTTGTGGACTATTTATACCCTCCCCCCCCTTCTTAACGCTTTTTCTACAGTAAGTGTAACTTCAAAATGGGCGTAACAAAAATTGACCACCCCCCCTGTCTAATGCTGCGTAATAAGTGAATACTCTCATAGAATTATTTCTGTTCAATGAGTATGGATGCAATAATCCTGGCCAATAGTGAGCTTATTTAAGCATTTTCCTTTGAGATAAAAATTCATAAAGCTAGAATGAACAATTTTGTCACTTGATTTGTTTATATAATGCTGCACTGAGAGAAAACTTAAAAACTCGCAAGTAACATTTCTGTTGGAAATTTATTGTTGAACGCTTCTAAAACAACATATAAAATCGGTTAAGAAACACAACCTGTAGCCGATTGTGAACAGTAAATTCCAGATATGGTCCACTATACAGCGCAGCGCAGTCTCACTAAAATGACGATATCTCGAAAACCAGAAGAGTCTCCAGGAATTTTAGTAACTGAATTATGATTTCATAAGGAATTCCTTTAACCATATTAAAAAAATTGAAGGTGATTATATCACGGAAAATTGTGTCAAAAAAATTTTTTGACTTTTTTGAGACAACAAATGAATTGATGTCAATTTTGTCGGTCTACTGGTCATATATTCATATACATCAATTCATTTAAATCTTTCACCTGGTCAACAACTAAAATATCACCTTTTTGAGACAACATTTCGAAACTTTTGCTGGAATGTTTTTCATTCCTCAAATGTTTTATTTCATCTCTAATATTTCTAAGTTTCATCAAAATCCAATTATCCGTTCCAGAAATGTCAACACAAGAAATCTGACTCGAAAATTCAATATGCCGTAACTTTCATTAGTTTGAAAATGTTCAAAAATCCTTGGGGCCCCAAATGTCATTTATATAGCCCTATAATTTCACCAAGCTGTATTAAAATCTAACTTCCACTTGAAGATTCTGATATCCCAGACATGAACTTGACCTTTGGAAAATAAAATTTTGACTAATTTTTTTTCCAGTATTCAATTATAGAAAAGCTAAAATATTAAAAATCTTTGAGTAAATCACTCAATTACTAATCCAATAAAAATTTCCAATAATTCAGAAGTGATAAGCTGTAGACCAGTTGAATTGCTACTTCTCAGAGGTGATATACTGGTACGCGATGGTGTTCGATTTGCAGTATATGAAAACGGGTTCCGCCAATTCAGTCCAGAGCGTCAGCAAATAGACGTTTAAATACCTGTAGGCTGAAGAAAGCAGCTGAACCTGAAATGCGCGAAATTTATTTCCAAAAAGATGTAAAAATAAAAATTACTCTGTTCGTTGTTACGTGCAGAGAAAGAAATAAAATTCATTTTGTACTTTTAATGGGCGTCAAAATTTTCTGATGCAAAACGGAATGATTGTTTTGAACGATACAGATAATAAACTCAGTTTAGGCGAATATTGAGCATCATTTCAAGTGAAAGCTGAGCGTCACTTAAATTCAATATTGATATGATTTCTACAGCGCTCGAGTTCATAGTTAATAGTAAGAAACTAGCTCCTACTTGTCTGCAAAAATGCGTGCATATGAAAATGCTCGTATACTATGAACTGCTATAAAAAGGCAATAGATTAGCCAAAGGAATCGTGCTTCTCTCATTATTATTTTCAAATCTAACAGCAGTATAGCTAGGCGGCAACGGTGCCACTTTTACCGACCGAGCAAGGTTTGAATCAAAGCTAAGTTACCTACTTCAGATAATTACCCTTGGTCAGCAATGCAGATTTCCTTCAGATGCCTACCACCGGTCGTTCAGCAGTCGGCGTGAACTCAACCTACCTTACCGACAAAAAAATGACGCGTTCCCTTGTTCTTTTCTTCCCGCGCTGGGATTCTCCTGTTTCCAGTGGCGGATTTACCATATAGGCAACATAGGCACGTGCCTAGGGCGGCAGAATTGGGGGGGGGCAAAATTTCCTA
>JAUMHM010032605.1:0-16041 GCA_032362435.1 Melikaiella ostensackeni
CAAAAAGCGTTACTAAACCTCAATATTAGATCAAATTCGTGTTTGGCGTTTATGAGGTATTCCTTGAGGACCCATAAGAGTACCATCAAATAACTCAACTTAAAAATTTATGACTGATATTTATTCTTTGATGAACTGAATAACATATTGCAAGGCAGAATAATTTGCAAGATTTTGTGTCTTTGAAATCTTAGATTAACAAAAAACTGCTTTTTCCCCATAAGAAATATGTGTTAAAATTTATGGTGTTTGAGGCAAGGGTTAATATTAACCGATTTGGATCAAATTTGGATGAGATCATTTTTTTAGGTATTCGAACAAAGCTGGGGGGGGGGCGAAAAAATTCTGATTTTTTTTCCCACTACTATGGATAAGGGCCACCCTAGAGTTCCCATATGGGTTCCCATATAGGGCCCCATGTAAGGATTTTCAGTGGGGAAGTTTTGGCTTTTAGAATTATTTTTTATACCATTCTACACATTGCATCATTATCTGTTTTATTTCTTTTTTATTGTGTAATATTTTATATTACATATGTTCAATAAATATAGAGTCGAGGAGTTAACCATTCATTTCGAAATCTCGTGAAATATTCTGAAAGTTTTGTAAATCCCTTAAAATTTTTTAAATCATTTAAAAATTCCTTGAAATCCTTTGAATTCCATGGATATCGTACAAAACCTCTTGAAATTCCTTTAAAACGATTGAGCTCCCTGGAAATCTCTAAAAATCGGTTAAAATCCTTAAAATTCCGTGAACTATTTCGAAATATTACGATATTCCTTGAAATCTTCTAAGTCCCTGAAAATCTTTCCGAATCTCTTAAAATCACTTAAAATATTTTAAAATCCATAAAAATCTTTTAAAAGCTATTAAAATTCCTTGAAATCCCTTAAAATCCTTTCTAATATTCCAAATGCTTTAAAATTCCGTTTAATCTTTTGGAATCTTAAAAAATCCTTCAAAATTCGTGAAAATACTTTGGTATCTTTTGTAATCCTTTAAGATCGTTTGAAATCTCGTGACTTTTTGTGAAATATTTCGAAATCTCTTAAAATCCCTTGAAATCTTTTGAATTCCATGGAAATCATACATGATCTCATGCAATTCCTCTAAAAAAATTGAATTCTCTGAAAATCCCTTGAAATCCTTTAAAAACTGTAGAAATCCCTTAAAATTCTTTGAGATTCCGTAAAATCTTTTGAAATCCTTGAAATCGCTTGAAGTGTTCTAAATCCCATAAAAATCCCTTATAATCATTTCAAACCGTGGAAATTCCTTAAAATCTCTGAAAATCGGTTAAAATCCTTGAAATTCGGTGAAATATTTCGAAAGATTACGAGATCCCTTGAAATCTTTGAAATTCCTTTAAAATTCATTGAAATATTTTAAATCCGTGGAAATCTTTCCATTCTTAAAATCCCTCAAAATGTTTTTGAATCCATAAAAATCTTTTAAAAGCCATTAAAATTCCTCGAAATCCCTTACAATTCTTTATAATATTCAGCAATCCTTTAAAATTCCGTTTAATCTTTTGGAAACTTAAAAAATCCTCTAAAATCAGCGGATATACTTTGGAATCTTTTAAAATCCCTTAAGATTCTTTGAAATCCAGTGAAATCATCGAAACCGTTTTAAATCTCTTAAAATCTGTTTGAATCCCTTGAAATTATTGCAAATCATTTGAAATCTTATGAAATTTCTCCAAATCCCTTCAAATCTTCGAAATCCAATTAAAATCTTCTGACATCCTTCAAAATTCATGAAAATACTTTGGTATCTTTTGAAATCCTTTGAAATCCCGTGTTTCTTTTGAAGAATTTCGAAATCTCTTGAAATTCTCTTCAAAATCCCTTGAAATCCCTTAAAATCCTTTTTCATCTACGGCAATCGTTCTTAATTCCTTAAAATCCGTTGAAATTCTTCGGTATCCCTTGAAATCCCGTAAAATCTCTTGAAATCTGATTACACTTTTTGAAGTACCTTAAAATCCTGTAAAATCCCTTGAAGAATTGAGATTCTGTCTGAAATAGTTCTAAGTAATTTCTTCAAATACTTGAAATCTTTTAAAATAACTTAAAATCTGTGAAACCTCTCGTAATCCTTTGGAATCGTTTAAAACGCCCTCAAACTTTTGTAATCCCTTAAAATTTTTTGAATTCACTTGGAATCACGTGAAATCCATAAAAAGCTTTAGGAATCTCCTTAAATTCCGTAAAAAATTTGTAATTTTTCGAAATACTTTGTAGTCCTTTGAAATACCTTAAAATCCCTGAAACCTGTTGGAATCCATTCAAATCATTGGAAATCTTTGAAATCTTTTGAAATCCCTTGATATCTTTTTAAATCTCGTTTACAGTGAATATAATTGATATTTTATTGATATACTGAGTAAAAACAGAAAATCTTATGTAAGGAGGGGGGAACCCTTACGAATCCTTACAATAAGGGGGTAGGGGGTCTAAAATTTCAAAAATCATCCTTACGTAATTAATGAACGTTCCCTAATCAATCGACCCCTTTTTTGAAAAAGTCGATTTCCATATGAAATATCAAAGACTTCTAAAAATGTTTTGCATTTCGAATCAATTAAATCCAAAAATATATTTTGTTCAAAAAGGGCCCAATCGATTATTTCAATTTTCTTCTGAAAAACATCAATAAAAAATTAAGTAAAAACAAATTTTAGGCAACATTTTCTATAACTTTTTAGGAAAATTTTTGCATTTCATATTAATTAAATACTAAAATCGACTTTTTTCAAAAAGGGCCACAACGATTTTTTATATTTTTATCTTGAAATGATCGTGAGACGGCAAAAAATCATAATTAACACAAAAATCCCATTTGGGATTCAACTTTCATTCACACTTGGTTCAGCCACACCGCGTTCAAGCATTAAATTATTTTCACCCCAAATCGATCGGGGTGGTACGCCGTGGTTAAATAAAAATTTTAAAAATTCAAAATTTTTTGGACTACTTTCTTATTTCCCTTTCTCCCTCCATAACTCCCCAAAAAATGCGATTTCAAGACTGATGTTTTGGAGAATTTTCAGCGACATTTTAAAGTATCAAATTTTATGTTTTTAAATTTGTAATTCACGGTGGGGCTGGATCAACTTTAATTGCAAGGTCTTCGCATATTTGATTTTCCGACTGATTATTGTAGTCTATAATCCCATGGACATTTTAAGACTAAAAACAAAAAATCCATCGGGCTTTTTTTGAAAAAAGTCCATTTTTATATTTAATATAAAAAAAATTAATTGAAAGATATTTAAAAATATCATAATTTTCACTAAAAATTGTTTTGAATTATAAATTATACATTTTGAGAATCAAAAAATTTGATCCAAGGTATCAAATTCATAAAATTCTTTTTCAGATAAAACTCGTCAATAATAATCAGTGGGGAATTATAATGACCCTGTAGAACAAAATTGTAAAATAGTTGTTGGTGGAATGGTTTTGGCTTTAGGGTCCGAAATACCATAATTTAATTCAATTAGTTGATAATTGAACCAAACGTTTCGGCACACAAAGGTGGCCCTCGTCAGTAATTTATTTATTCTGTAAAAAATTACATAATTTTTTGTCAGGAAGGTATTTTATAAATTCATCTTTATAAATTATTTATCTTTATCTTCGATTAATATCTCAGTCAAACTTTATTAAAGAAATTTTTTTACTTGAAATGTAGTAGAATGTCTTTTTTAATTGAAATGTTATTTCGAAACATTATAAGCACAATTTACCACGATTTTAATAGACATTCGCTGCACTTTTTCAAAATTTCAACAGAAAACTTATATATTAAGAGCGAAAATAATAAATAAACATTGCAACTGATAATATTGTTTACTTCATTAACTATTGCATGAAAAAAAATTCTTATTGAATTTAAAAAGATTATTATTGAATTTAAAAAGTTCATCTATAAAATACTGCATTGAAGTTTCAAATATTGGTAAATTTTATGAATTTAATATCTCACATCAAATTTTTTAAAATCTAAAAAGTGTAATTTATCGTTTAAAACAATTTTTAGTGAAAATTATGTTTTTAGATTTCTTCTATAATTACTTTGTTTTTATTAAACATAAAAATCGACTTTTTTCAAAAAGGGGCCGATGGATTTTTTTGTTTTTGGTCTTAAAATGCCCGTGGGTTTATAGACTACACTCAGAAAAAGATTTGGTTCAATCAACAACATTTTGCTTGGTTCAACCATAGAATATGGTTATTATATGGTCAACAAAACATTTGGTTGGTTTAATCAAATATTTTGTTGATTCAACCAAATTTACATGTACATCCATGAAAATAGTTTTCTTGGTTCAAGAAATTTTTTTTTCTGAGTATACCATAATCAGTCGGAAAATTCCATATGCCCTTGCAATGAAAGTTGGTTCAGGCCAACCGCGAATCAATTTCAGTTGCTTCTCTGAAAATATAAATTTTTGAAAGTAGGTAAAAGTTCTTCTATTTTGAATGTTTGAATTTGGAAAATATCCTCGTCAAAAATCATATAAATCAAATAAATTAATAATAATAATAAATAAAAAAAAATAATGAAGCTGAGAAACCTTTAAATATATTGCGTTCAATCGTTTCTGAGCAAGGCGCAAAAAGCAACACTGTTTTCATAAATATAATTTCCTCATATTCTGAAAATGTATTGAAAAAACTTGGTCTTAACCGAAAAAAAACTTGTTAGCCTTGAACACTTTTCTCGTATCGATGCTCACGTGAGCTCACTTCGCTGGTTTCATTACAAGGGGTCAAAGATCCGCTTTTGACTACATTTCTTAACGCATACATTATGACCTGCGCAGTTGACAAAAAAGTCAGTTCTAATAATGTATTTTCTCAAGTCGCGTAAAAAAAAAAGAAAAAAAAACTTTGAAAAACCTTTCACAACAAATTTGACTAACTGTCTCAACTACTCGACTTTTACAATGATATTCATGGTTCCAACAACAAAACGATTTGGTGGCTATAGAATGCAACCAAATTTTTTTTGTACCAACAAAAATCTGGTACTTTCAATAAACATTTTGCTGAACTAACACATAATTTTTCTGAGTCAACATTTTTTAAAAGATTCAATTTTTTTTGTACAAAAAACGTATTGATTGCTACAGAAAGAACCAAATCATTCTCTTGTTGATCCGAGAAAAATCTGGTTATTTCAACAAACCTTTTGCCGAACCAACACAAATTTTTTCTGAGTCAACAATTGTTGAAAGAACCAAATTTTTAGGACAAAAAAATTTGGTTGCTTCCAAAGCAAACAGATCGTGTTTTGTCCGAACCAAACATTTTTCTCAGTATGGACTTCCATAAAAACTCTATAATCGTGATATAAAATTTCTACTTCTATACTTATTAATCTGCAATTAATGCACATTACGCATTATGTACTAGGCTGATCCGAAAAAGACTGCATTTTTTTCTAAAATGGCTTTCCTACAAAATGTTCCTTTTGGTGTCAAAATGTCTCCTGAATTAAGAAAAAATTGACCAAAAATATTTAGGGGTCTCTCGAGTCCGTCTTTGCAAAAAATTACTTATTTTTATTAAATTTACGCGATTAATGGATTCCTTTACTTTGGCATACATACATTAAGAAAAGAAGCCATTTTTTTCTAAAAATGGGCTTGAGAGACCCCTAAATATTTTTTTAAATTCCGTCAAAAATCTGGGTGATTTATTTTACTGAAAATGAAAAAATGGGTGTATTACAAAGTAAAGTAATTGACTAAAAACGGCATTTGAAATAAAATAAGCAATTTTTTTGCAAAAATGGGCTTGAGAAACCCCTGAATATATTTCTTTTTAATTCTGTCCCAAAATTCAGGGCACATTTTTACACCAAAGGGAACAATTTATAGGGGAGCCATTTTAGAAAAGAAAACCTTTTTTGGACAACCCTATTATGTATATAGTTATTCTCAGTTATTTTATTCTTATTTTCGAAATTCCTAATAATTTGTGAGTGCAATATTTTTTGTTCATTATAACTGAACAATTTTGTTATCATAGCCTTATCTTTCGTACTGTTTAGTCCGCGAAAAGTGCAAATTCATGCTCACATTCGTTATTCATAAATGTTTTCCAACTATATGCAGGAGTGAAACGTTGAAATTTATAAACTAAAATTAATAATAAGCTAATCCTTCAATTGTGTTAATTTTTCAAGTTACTGTATTCCATTATTTAAATTGTCTATACCAATATGCACTATAGAATTTAAGCTTTTATACTTCAATCAGGGTTGCTACAAAAACCTCGTTTCAAAATTCCATGAATTTCCCAGGTTTTCCGGGCCTACTTTTTGAAAAATCCAGCCAATTTGAAAAAAAAAATTATATTAAATCATAATATTTCAGCAAATTCCGGAATTATAATCATATTATTAATTAATTATCAACACTTTGAAATAGGCGCGACTGAAAAAATTCCAGTTATTTTTTCAAAATTCCATGAATTTTTCAAGTCTTCCCGGTCTTTTATATTTTATTTTTGTTTTCCAGTTTTCATATGGCAAATGAGGCTTGCTAAAAAACCTTGGTACAAAATTCCATGACTTATATTTGATATACTTTTTTCCCAGCTTTTATATTTGAAAATCAAGGTTGCTACAAGACCTTGTTTTCAAAATTCCATCACTTTTCCAGGTTTCACAGGTCTACTTTTAAAAGAATCCAGCCTATCTGTAAAAATTATATTAAAAAATAATAATAATATTTTTGAAAATTCCGAAATTATAATCATATTATTAATTAATTATTAAGACTTTGAAATAGGTGCGACTGAAAAAATTCCAGCTATTCTTTCAAAATTCTATGACTTTTTAATTTTTAATTTTATATATTTTTTTCCCCAGCATCTATACTGAAAATCAGGGTTGCTACAAAACCTTGGTTTCAAAGTTCCATGACTTTTCCACGTTTTCCAGGTCTACTTTTTAAAAAATCCAGTCAATTCTATTCAATTTCAACACATTCTGTTGGTCGTAGACTAATTTACTAACAATTTCTTTCACAATTATTAATTAATGCAAATGTAAAGGAATTTTCAATAAATATTGAATTTTAAACAATTCTCATTGATATTATCATAAAATTTGTAAAAATTCCAGAATTATGATCATATCATTAATTAATTATTATTATTAAGACTTTGAAAAGACTTATGTGCAATTAGAAAAGTTGTTATTTTTTCAAAATTCCATGACTTTTTGAGGTCTTTCAGGTCTTTCAGGTGTAAATTATCAATAATTGATAAATAAACTATAATACAAAATACTACATTTTTGATATATTTTCTCAATTCTAATATCTAATTTAAATATATAATAATTAAAATTGAAAGTTTGTAGATTCTTTCAGTTTACATGCTCCCTCTGAAATTTGTCTTCGAAACTTGAGAAACAAGAACCGAGTAGAAATGTCGATATTGCTTAACTCCTAATTGTTCTTCAGTCGGTAATAGCTTTTGCTTTTCATTACTTCAAATTGCACTATGCAGTAGAGCGGAAAATTTCTTAACCAACTGTTAGTTAACAGTTTTAAATTGAATCTTTAAAACTTTTCTTTTAAAAAAAACATCATAAAAAATGGTAAATTAAGAATAAAAAAAGTATATTCAAAGTCACAAGATTATTTAAACATGCAATACAGATATACGTAAGCTGAAATCTTCTATGAACTCCAAATGAATTGATTATTAATAATAATTTGTAAAAATTTTATAATATTATGAGCATCCATTTTAAATAACTCCAGTTGCCTTCCTGTATTGGCCAAAGTGCTCCAAATACTGCTGAATCGTATCCATCGGTTGATATATTTCGTTCATACGACTCTGAAATATAAAATCGATTATTTTGAATCATTGCATTCTGATAAAAAATTACTTGAACCAATCACAGGAATCACAGCAGTTCAATAGTTCAATTTTTGGGTAAAAAAGGGGATTTTTCCGAAAAAAGATATTTCATTTATTATTAAAATCTTTTTATATCATATGGGTATCTCGTGAAAATGAAAAAAGACGAATTTTCAACAAAACAGTTGAATCCTTAACAAAAAAAGATTAATCGGCGACAAAAAAAGGAGTTTTTAACAAAGTAGTTCATATTTTACACAAGTAGTTGAATTTTCAACAAAAAATTATAAATTTTCAACTAAAAAGTTCATTTTTAACCAAATAGTAGATTTTTTTTACCAAAATAGTTGAATTTTCAACGAGATTGAATTTTCAATAAAAAAAGACGAATTCTCAATGAATAATGAGATAAATAGTTGATATTTCAACCAAAAAAGGTTCAAATTTTTAATGAAGAGTAGTTGAATTCAACCCAAACTTGGTTGACATATTTTTTCCTTTCTTCACAAAAAATTCTTTCTTGGCTGAAAATTCATCTCTTTTGGTAGAAATTTCATCTTTTTGGGTTAAAAACGCAACTGTATGGTTGAAAATTATCTGTTTCGGTTGACGATTCAACTGTTTTCTTGAAAATTCGTCTTTTCTGGTTGAAATATTAACTATTACATTTTTTATTCTGAATTCGTCTTTTTTGGTTGAAAAGTCAACTACTTAATTGGTAATTCAACAATTTAGTTGAATTTCTGTCTTTCTTGACTAAAAAATCCTTCTTGGTTGAAAATTCAACTCTTTTGTTGAAACTTCGTCTTTTTGGTTTAAGAATTTATCTTTAATGGTTAAAAATGCAACTTCTTTGTAGAGAATTCATCTTTTTGGGTCATAAATTTAATTATAGTAAATTTAATTATTTGGTTGAAAATTTAATTATTTTGGTAGAGAATTCTACTATTTGTCTAAAAATTAACTTTTTGCTGAAAATTCATATTATCGTGTTAAAAATTCAGCTCTTTCGTAGAAAACTCGTGTTTGTGGCTTGAAAATGCAAAATTCTATTTTAATCACAAGCATTTACTGAGCCTAAAATATTTCTTGCAATGAATTTTGATGATTATCTTATATTTTATTTTACCAAGGTGTATTAAAATCTGATTACTTAAGATGCCGATTCAAATGAATCAAATTCCTAATGTCACTTCACTCTATTTATATTATATGTAAAATAATGCAAAAATTCTATTTTAATCAAAAACATTTATTGAGTCTAAAATATTTCTTGCACAAATTTTGATGATTATCTTATATTTTATTTTACAAAGGTGTATTAAAATTTAATTACTCAAGATCCAGATTTTAATGAACTTAATCCTTAATGTCACTTTACTCTATTAATAGTTTATATAAAATAATGCAACATTCTATTTTAATTAAAAACATTTATTGAGTCTAAAATATTTCTTGCAACAAATTTTAATGATTATCTTATATTTTATTTTACAAAGGTGTATTAAAATTTAATTACTAAAAATCCAGATTTTAATGAACTAAATCCTTAATGTCACTTTATTCTATTAATAATTTATATAAAAGAATGCAAAATTCTATTTTAATCAAAAGCATTTATTGAGTCTAAAATATTTCTTGCAACAAATTTTGATGAGTATCTTATATTTTAATTTACAAAGGTGTACTAAAATTTTATTACGCAACATTTCGAATTAAATTAACTACATAAATCTTTAACGCAGTTGTCGGGCGGGAAAACAGGCCTCAAGAAAAATGTTTTTAATTATCTTTTCAGCAATTGCAACATTATTGCTGATATTTTTTTTAAAGAAAGAAAAGATTATTTTTCATGAAAAAAATTGAAACATTAAAAAAATATTTATTGAAAAACATTTATATTTGACAAACTTTTTTTTTATAGCTTCTTACCAAGCTTCTAAAAATAATGAGATTTTATTGAATAAAAGCTTATTTTCTCAAAAGAAAAGATCCTTTATAACTTTGGCGCATCCAATTCTTTAAATTTTTTAAAAAAATTTGATAAAAAGCGATAAGAAAAGTCGTGCCAAAAATCAGGTCTCTGGGAAAAAAAGTTTTATATGATTTTAAGAATTGAAATGAAATTATCAGTTATGTCTTATGAAAAAAAAATTATTTTCTATGAAAAAGTTTAAAGAATTTATTCTTACTGTCGCTTCTTACCAATTTTTTAAAAATGGTTGAATGTTAAAAAATCATGGCTCATTTTATCGAGGTAAGCATTCCCTACAACTCTACTGTTTCTAATTTTGAAAATAAGTAAACAATCTTCAAATATAGTTATTTGTTTAAAAAATGGTTTCTTTTTGGAACGTTGTTTTAACGCTTTTAGTCATAAAAAAATTTATATTCAAAATTGGAAACAGAAAAGTTGTAAAGAACGCTTTCCCCGAAAAAATAAGCCATCATTTATTAAAATTCAAAACTTTTTCAAAAATTGGTAAAAAACGATCGTACGAAAAAATTCAATTGCAAAAAACGTTGTTAAAATGAATGTTTGCTGTATCTTATTTTTTAACTTACGAAGGTGTATTAAAATCTGATTACGCAAGATCTCGACTTAAATTAACTAAATCCTTAATGCCACTTTATTCTATCAATAATTTATAAAAAATGTTGCTCAACGTAGAATTAATGCACGTCATGATTTAATGAAAAATCGATTGGTCGACATGACTTTTAGTTTCGGTTGACTGAATTTAATCAAGAATTATCATTTACTTACCTGAAGATATTGCGGTGCTTGATTTGAGACAGCGGACCCAAGAAAGCCTTGAAGAAATTCTCGCATCAAGTCCCAAGCATTTCCGGGAACAACACATGGCCTATATTCCACCTGAAAAAAAGGAAAATTTTAATTACTAATTTATTCCTGTATTTTATTCAATTATTAAAATTATTAAAACTAGATGTTTAAATCAGGAATGCTTGCTGTCTAAATTCGAATCAGGTACTCTATTAAATACAACTTAAAACGCTTTAAGTTCGTGAAATTTCAAGTAAAAATATTGCATTTTTAACAAAATTGATGAATTTTTAATCAAATAGTTGCATTTTCAACTAAAAAAGATCAATTTTCAACCAAAATATATTTCTCTGTCAAGAAAGGGAAAAAATTAAACGAAATTGTTAAATTTTCTACAAAGTATTAAAATTTCTAATTAAAGAGATGAATCACCAAACAAAAAAAATGAATTTTTAACAAAATACATGAACCTATGTTGTCGATGTAGTAACAATTTTCGATCTACTTAGTCAATTAGTTTTAATTATATAAAAGTAATTGACTAAATATATCGAAAACTGTCACTACATCGACAACATATATTTAACTCCGCTAGTCAACAACCTTAACATCATTCCTTAAAAAATACATGAACTTTCTACCAAATGGTTGAATTTTCAACTAAAAAAACTTTTCAACCAAAAACAGAATAACTTAATTTTCAGTTAGAAAAAATTAATTTTTAACAAAAAAAAAAAAAAAATTCAAACGAAAAAGACGAATTTTCAAGAAAATAGTTGAAATATTAAACAAGTAGTTCAATTTCCAACACAAAAATTTTCAACCTAAAATGAAGTAATTAAATTTTCAGTAAAAAAAAATTTTCAACCATAAAAAAAATTTTTCAGCAAAATAGTTAAATTTTCAACCAACAAACTCAAGTTTTAACCAACAAAATGAATTTTTTACAAAACAGTTCAACTTCCAACCAAATAGTTGGATTTTCTACTAAAAAAGATAAATTCTCAACAAAAAACGTAACAGTTGATATTTCAACCAAAAAAGTTTTTAATTTGAATCCAAAAAGACGCATTTTCCACAGAATAGATGAATTTTCAACCAAAACAGATGTCTCAGTCAAGAAAGAAAAAAATTCAACGAAATTGTCAAATTAAAAAAAAATAATAATAAAATTTCTGACCAAAGAGATGGATCATCAACAAAAAAATAAATTTTTAACAAAATACATTAACTTTCTACCCAATGGTTGAATTTTCAACTGAAGAAAAAAAAATTCAATCGAAAAAGGAATAATTTAATTTTCAGTTAGAAGAAATTAATTTTCTAAAGAAAATAATAATTTTCAACAAAATATTTAAATTTTCAACCAAAGAGACGAAGATTCAACTAAAGAAATAAATTTTGAACAAAATACATCAATTTTCAACCAAGAAAGGTGAAATTTCTACCAAAAGAGCTGAATTTTCAATGGAAATAGACGAATTTTCAACAAAATAGTTGAATTTTCAACCAAAACAGATTTCTCAGTTAAGAAAGAAAAAAATTCAACCAAATTGTTGAATTTTCTACAAAATATTAAAATTTCTGACCGAAGAGATGAATCATCAACAAAAAAAATGAATTTTCAACAATATACATGGACTTTCTACCAAATAATTGAATTTTCAGCTAAAAAAAAACTTTCCAACCAAAAACAGAATAATTTAATTTTCAGTTAGAAAAAATTAATTTTCAACAAAACCTGTGAATTTTTAACCAAAGAGCCGAAGATTTAACTAAAGAAATAAATTTTGAGCAAAATAAATCAATTTTCAACCAAAGAAAGATGAAATTTCTACCAAAAGAGCTGAATTTTCAATCGAAATAGACGAATTTTCAGCAAAATAGTTCAATTTTCAACCAAAACAAATTTCTCAGTCAAGAAAAAAAGAAAATTCAACCAAATTGTTACATTTTCTACAAAATATTAAAATTTCTGACCAAAGAGACGAATCATCAACAAAAATTTAAATTTTTAACAAAATACATGAACTTTCTACCCAATGATTGAATTTTCAACTAAAAAAAAAAATGCAATCGAAAACAGAAGAATTTGATATTCAGTTAGAAAAAATTAATTTTACAAAAAATAATGTTAATTTTCAACAAAATATGTAAATTTTCAACCAAAGAGATGAAGATTCAGATAAGGAAATACATTTTGAATAAAATACATCAATTTTCAACCAAAAAAGATGAAATTTCTACCAAAAGAGCTGAATTTTCAATCGAAATAGAAGAATTTTCAACAAAATAGTTGAATTTTCAACCAAAACAGATTTCTCAGTCAAGGAAGAAAAAAAATTCAACCAAATTGTTACATTTTCTACAAAATATTAAAATTTCTGACCAAAGAGATGAATCACCAACAAAAAAATGATTTTTTAATGAAATAAATGAACTTTCTATCAAATAATTGAATTTTCATCTAAAAAAAAATCGATCAAAAACAGAATAATTCAATCTTCAATTAGAAAAAAATAGATTAAAAAAAAAATATTTTTTTCAACAAAATATTTAAATTTTTAACCGAAGAGACGAAGATTCAACTAAAGTTATGAATTTTGAACAAAAGACATCAATTTCTAACCAAAAAGATGAAATTTCTACCAAAAGAGCTGAATTTTCAATCGAAATAGGCGAAAATTCAACAAAATAGTTGAATTTTCAACAAAAACAGATTTCTCAGTCAAGAAAGAAGAAAAATTCAACCAAATTGTTACATTTTCTACAAAATATAAAAATTTCTGACCAAAGAGATGAATCATCAACAAAAAAATGAATTTTTAAGAAAATACATGATCTTTCTACCCAATAGTTGAATTTTCAACTAAAAAAAAAATTCAATCAAAAACAGAATAATTTAATTTTCAGTTAGAAAAAATAAATTTTCAAAAAAAAAAAAATTTCAACAAAATATTTAAATTTTTAACCGAGGAGACGAAGATTAATCTAAAGAAATGAAAACAACCAAAGAAACTATTAAACAACACACAACTAAACAACAAACAACTAAAGAAATGAAAACAACTAAAACAGATTTCTCAGTCAAGAAGGAAAAAAAATTAAACCAAATTGTTGAATTTCCTAAAAAGAATAAAAAATTTTAACCAAAGAGATGAATCTTCAACCAAAAAAAAAAAAATCAATTTTCAACAAAATATATCAATTTTCTACCATATAGTTGATCTTTTTAACAAGAAGTTCAATTTCTAATAAAAAAATTTCAATCTGTAATAGTGTGATTTAATGTTCAGTTAAAGAAAAAATTCAACAACAAGGAAAAAAGAATTTTCAACCAAATAGTTGAATTTTCAACCAGCAAAATGGATCTTAAACCAAAAAAATTAATTTTTAACAAAGTAATTCAACTTTCAACCAAATAGTTTAATTTTCTACAAAAAAGATTAATTCTCAACGAAAAATATAACAATTGATATTTCAACCAAAAAAGTTTTTAATTTGATTCTAAGAGCAGTTCATTTTAACCACGAAATACTAATTTGAAAAAAGTTAAATCTTTAACCAAACAGAATTATTTTCAACCAAACAGTTGCATTTTTAATAAAAAAAGATTAAACCTCTGCCAAAAGAGATAAATTTTCAACCCAAAAAGACAAATTCTCTAGAAAACAGTTGGATTTTCTGCACAAAAATATGAATTTGCAAAAAAAAGATAAGTTTCAACGAAAAGGTTCATTTTCAAACAAATTGTTTAATATTCCACCAAAGCAGTTGAATTTTGAACTCAAAAAGACGAATTTTCAACAAAACCGTTTAATTTTCTACCAAAAAGGATGATTTAACAGAACTGTTGAATTTCCAACAAAATAATTAAATTTTCAACTAAGAAATAAAAATTTTTAACCATAAAAGATGAATTCTCAACGAGAAATATAATCGTGGTTTTTTCAATAAAAAAGAATGAACTTTCGAACAAAAATAATTGGATTTACTTATTGAGTTCTATTAATTCATTTCGCATTTAAGTGGAAAAACGAGAAGAAGTGAGAAAGAGGGGAATAGGGACTAAAGAAACATCGTTTAAATAAAGACTGAAGTTTATTTTGAATACACAACATTTTAGGCCCTGATTCGTATCAGTGAAAATTCACTGAGAGTCAGTGAAATTTCACTGAAAAGACATGTAACTGAAATTTCAGTGAAGCTTACTGAAACTTCAGTAACTTTTTCTACTGAGAAATCAGTGGAGAACTAGTGGATTTCCAGTAAATAATCACTATTTCTCAGTGACTTTTCACGGATTTAAATTAGGAGAGCGATACAGTTAAAAGTATTGATTTTTTCAACAGTTACAACAGTGAAAATGATTATCTTAATTAGTCTATCTGAAAAAAAATTAAATAACATTTAACAGTAAATAACTTCAACAATTTTACTTTGACAAGTTGAAATAAATAACTTTTAACAGTAAATAACTTTTCAAGAGTTTTAATCAGTGAAAATGATTATTTGAATTAATCTATCTTTGACTGCTTCAAAATATCGAACTCACTATAGTTTTCAATCAAGTTCAATGATTCGATCAATGCAAATTACTATTTAAATCCCGCAATTTTTGATTGATGGATCAGTGAGAAAAATTGACTGAAGTATGAGTCAGTTTTGAATGATATTTCCAACTTCGAATCTGTGTTATATAAAACAGTCAAAATCATACCGTAGCTTTCGCCTATGCACCAAGTATACATGTGCATCTTTTTATGTCTGAACCAAGTATTCGTAATAAACAAGGCTTTTGCTAAGCATAAGTTAATCAATTTATCCCCGTAACCGTTCGTTTTTGAGTCTCCGAATGGCCTAGTACCCTGTCGGTATTTTCGCGTTACACACCAACCCAGCCATTCATATCTTCGAGTAAAATTATTCTTCCGCCAGGATCGCAAGTACCTAAAATATCATTTAACGAGTCCCAGAAGGTATCTTTTAAATCCCTTTCACCATCAACTGCAGCGTAGCACGCTATAATAAATAGTCTTCTGATTCCCACTTTCATTCTAACCCATAGTAATCTAGGCGATACACACTCATACTTCTTGACATGTTCTTTTGCTCTCTCATTCATAATCAGACCGACTCCTTGACTATCATATGTATCATTATCTACTCCTGACCAAAATTCGAGTCTGTTCTCTTCTTTCTTACCTCACATCCCTTCTTCTTTGTTTCCGGTAAACACAAAATATCTATCTTCCTTACGCGCGTTGTATCCCGCAATTCTTTTTCCTTGAGATCATTTACACCTCTAGCATTCCAAACACCCAATCTCCATTCATCGCCTGAAACTTTTCCGAGGAC
>JAUMHM010032615.1:0-16041 GCA_032362435.1 Melikaiella ostensackeni
CGTCTGGATATCTCTGCATCAATCTTTCCGTCAGCAGTAAATAAACTTCCAAGATACACGAACTCATCAACTTGTTCTACCCTGTCTTCGTTTAAGGCATTGTTGAATACTATTTTCTCACTCCTTTTTTCAGAAACGATAATTTCTGTTTTATTTGCGGTAATCTTAAGATCCATACGCTTCATGCTGGTGTCCAGTCTGCTCATCATTCTGTGCAAATCTTCGGCTGATTCCGCTGTAACAATCTCATCATCTGCAAACGCTATTCCTCGTACTTTCACTGTCCCAAGATCAATACCTTCTCCTTCTGAAAGGGCCATTCTTAGACATCTGTCCATGTATATATTGAACATCCAGGAGGACATAACGTAGCCTGGCCTAACTCCCTGCTTAATATCTAACCAATCTCTCAGTTGTCTATTCACTCTTACGCTCGCTCGACTACCATTGTATATCTATTGCTGTTGTTGCTCTTAGAAGTCAACCATTTGCTCTGTACACTTTTAGGACTTTCAAAAATTTAGATCACAACGTTTAGAATAAATGCAATGACTTTTCCTGCCAGAAAATGTTTTTCTCCTTCATCGTAAATTGATTTCCGATCCCAATCGTAAAATCAAAAAATTGCCCGTAATAATGCTTATGAGAAAATGTCGATTTTATTGCTTGAATTTTTAAGGGATGTTAAAACAACTCTTAAAATAGATTCAATTAATTCTCTTGCTTGAACATGTTTCTTGCATTCATTGTAAAATGATTTGCATCTCAACAGTATAGTCAAAAAGTCTTCTGCGATTTTGGTTGTTAGAAAAAATCGTTGAATGTTAAGTGTTGCTTTAACCTTTAAGGGGTGCAAAAAACAACACTTAAAATAAATTCAACCACTTTTCCTGCTAGAGAATGTTTTTCTTCTATATTGATCATTTATTTCCGACCCGAAAGGTATACTCGAAGAATCTCCCGTGATTTTGCTTTTAGGAAATTTCGATTTTCCTGCTTGTTGAATCTTTAAGGGATGTTAAAACAACCCTTAAAATGAATCTAATGCTTGCTTGAAAATGTTTCTAGGAATTATTGTGAAGTGATTTCTGACTCCAATAGTATAATTGGAAAATCTCCCGTCATTTCGCTTCTTAGGAAATCACGATTTTCTTGATTCAGTCTGTGAGGGATGGTGAGACAACCCTTGAAATAAATTTAATGAATTTACTTGCTTGAAGGTGCTTCTAGCATTTCTTGTAAAGTGATTCCTGACTCCAGTAGTATAATCCAAAAATCTCCCGTGATTTTCTTGTTAGGAAATGTCGTTGAATGTTCCATGTTGAATGTTGATTGAATCAGTAAGGGAGGCTAAAACACTTAAAATGAATTAACGACTTTTCCTGTCGATAAATGTTTTTCCCTTTTTATTGTAATTTGATTTTCAAACCCAATGGTATATTTAAAAAATCTCTCGTGATTTTGCTTCTTATGAAATGTCGATTTGCATGCTTGAATCTTTAAGGGATCGTAAAACAATCCACCAAGTAAATTCAACGGATTTTCTTGCTTCGCGATATTTCTAGCATTAATTGTACAGTGACTTCCGACTCCAATAGTATAATCAGATAATCTGCCGCGATCGTGATTGTTAGAGAGTGTCGATTTCCTCGTTTGAATGCTTAGGAAGAGATTGAGAATTACTTTATAGTTCGCATACATTATTTGGAGGCATATAGTTTTATTATATACTACATTCTATATTGGATTTTATTGAATATAAGCATAGAACTTTGAGGCATCATTTCAAAAAACTATCAAACTTACGACTTTTCTCGAGATTGGGAATTTTCTAAGAAGAAGATCATGAGTTTCTTACATTTTTGAGACGTCGTATGTCAAAACCTTATATGTATTTGCTTTTGCAGTAAATTATCTTGCAAGAAGACATTTGACCCTCTGAAAATGACTTGATAGATGTTAAGCGAGTATTTACGAGGAGATATCTTAGAGGAACTAGAGATGTTGGTTTGATATTTAGAGGAAAATCAGATAATTTGAATGCAATTAAATGCGAGTAAATTCGAGTTTTATTGTAAACTCCATTTCCTTGGAAACCTGTACAAATTCATGTCTCCGAACATAATGGTGCCATTATATTCAATTGAATTCAGAACTATCCTATGAAAAAGGGCCTTATTTTTGCCAGTAAGGGCCGTAAGACCCAAATTTTGGTCTCTGAACTTTTTCATGAAAAACGACTTGTTTCACAGATTGAAAATTTTCGAAATAGAACATGAAACTTGTTTAATTTTTATTTTTATGTACATAGATCATGTTTTTCCGCAACACTCTCAATGAAGGCTGTACAAAAATCATGTAATGCTTTTTTGATTTTTCTTTAAGGGTGGGTGAAAAGAATTGTGAAAATATTTTTATGACTGAGAGATTAGCAGATATATGGGAGATTTTAAAGCAAAACTTGTTAGAAAGCGTTACATAATTATTAAATTAAATCATTTTATCAATTTTATGAGAGCAAGAGTAAGCTAGCATTCTCACTTCCATTTAGGCTTCATGGCGTATTGAACTTTTACGCACAAGATTTTTCGTAACTTCGCATGCAGTTCACGGCACATCATAAAGTAAGATTTGAAATTTTTTTTGCAAGAGATTTAGTATTCGTAGCTTTTACATTTCCAATTTACCCCTAATTACTGAAAAAAATACAAAAAATAAAATTAAAGTAATCGTCAAAACCTGTAGTTTGTGGACGAGCGTTTGGGAAAATATAATGAATTTCAAGAATATTTATTTATATTTCTTATATAGCTGTCCGAGACCTATGCATTGCAACAGCACCAATAAATGCCTTTCTTGTGCAATTAGATTTTACATATTTGAAACCAAAGATTAACGAATTTCTAAGAGATAATCTCTGCAGTAAAAATAAGGAGCAGTATCTGAGTTATGTTTCGCAAATATACCTCATCAGGTAAACAAATTTGTTGGAATATTTATCAAGAAGACAATGCTGCAAGACCACGAATTTTATTGAATCCGACCTCATTTAAACTTATTCAACTATTAAGCCTTTAAGTTTTGAATGAAATAAATGTATCTACAATCTGGAAGTATTCACGCACACATAATTCGATATTTAACAAATTCTAAACACTACGTATTTGAAAATTAACTAAAATTTGAATTTGCTGTCTGACATATTTCATTTCGAACGTTTGTAATTTGAAACTTTCGTACAGTTTGGTAGGGGTCACCCTTGAAATATTTTATTTTGAAATTATTGGAATCTCAAAGCTAACTATCAATGTCTTAAACTTGAGACGCTACTTACATATTTGATAATAATTGACTATTTTATGAAATTTTTATAAAATTCTGATACCTTGAAGGGTTTTAGTTTAAATTTCAAACCAACATGTTTTTATTACTCAACACTTTATATAATTATTACAAATTTTTCCAAGAATTATTCTATGACCTTTAACTCCTTGAAAAAAAAACAATTTTGAAAGTTATGATTGAAAATTCATTACTTTCAAGCTCCTTCAGTTAATCAATATACCAATTCGAATATTCAATTTTAAAATACAGTCTAATTTTCAAGGCCTTTGAATAAAAATTCTGTAATTCAAAATTTCACCAATTTGAAATTGCTTTTTTAAATTATTTTCAATAATTTAATTGTGTTTACTTAAAACCAAAAATGCTTTCAAATCTAATTTGAATAATCTGCAACCCGGAGAATTTCCAAAGAACTAAACGAAATTAAAACATAAAATTTTACTTGGAAATCCTTTAGATCCTCTGAAATTTTATGAAATGAACTGCAATCCAATAGAAACCATTTTATATTTCTGTATTGACCTCAAATAATTTGAATTCCTTAGAAATATTCGGAAATCCTTAAAAAAAGTCTTTGAAATTCTGCCCTTCATGTATATCCAGTAAATTTTGAAGAAAAATAAAAACCACATTGTGAGTTTAACAGCTTAATATAATTAAAAAAAGGAAAAGCACTTTTTTATTATTCGATAATTTTTTCGCATACGGAACAAAATTCAGTCAGACCTTCATAATATATTCATATTCTTGTTGACATCGTTTTCATGTGCGGATGAGTCAACTTCATTTTATATATTGTTATGAGTGTATTAAAATATGCATAAACCTATTTTCAAGTATTTGTGATAAACTTTTCTTCTTCTGACTGGATTGAATAACCTTTTGCGAATTAATCAACGTTTCCTATCGTAACTAAATGAGAATGGCAAAATATCATTAAAAATAATAGACAGTGTCTATGCGTACCAAATAATTTGGCTATTTGTACGAATATTCTGGTACAAATAGTCTTTTTTCTAGCACTGAAAATCAAACACTTCCAAACGTCATTTGAAAAAGATTTTAAAAATTGAAGCATTCCCATTGAGATTCGGGGTAGTGAGTCGCCACCAATTAAAAACCGCGAAAAGCTTATTTCGAAATACGTACCTATGCACTTAGCCCCTTTTATATATATCTCAGCCAATTCTCTATCGATTTGCATGAAACCTTTTGAAACCGATGGAAAAATTGCTAGAAAATAACTTCAGTTCATACAAATTGTTCATTTTTTAGAAACAGGACGTAGCAGATTGAGAAAACATGAAAAAGGTATCATTTTTGGCATTTCAGTCGACCTGTAGCGTGCAATATTCAGCCAAGAAATTTTGATCCATCACTCATTTCTAGAGATATTTCACATTTTAGGTCAAAAACTCGATATTTCAGTTATATCATCCGCTATTTATTTGCAAGCAGCCACGACCAATTTATCCCCCAGAATAAATAACCGAATTCTTCGATTGATCAAATTATGTGATTTAAAAGAAAGAGCTTTCTTTTATACACACTACTTCTATTACCATTATCTAGAATTTAATATCATTTAATGCAAAATTAACTGCAAACTTGAATTCTATGAAATCATCGAGTATTTGTTAACGGGAAAAATGAGCAATTGTAAATTAAAATCTGAAGATTACCATAAACTAAACCACGTGAAAAACAACAGCTGCTTAGTTAATTTCTTTCTGATAAGATTTTTCTGTCCTTGTCGGTAGAGATTGGGAATTTTATAAAAACAAGTTCAAAATTTTTGTTTACATTTAGAGCTTCGTATGTTGGAACCTTTTATGTATCTAGAATATAAATATATTGAAAATAATAATGAAAGTTCTTAGTAACGCCATAAGGGATTAAGAACTACATTATAGTTCGCCTATATTACTCAGAGGCATATATGGTTTTATTGTATACTTCATTTTATTGGAAACATTCCCATACTCCACGCAGCATTTCTAAAAGTAATGTAACTCATGGCTTTTGCAGAGATTGGGGATTTCTTGAAAACAATTTCATAATTTCCTCACATTTTCAAAAAAGTCGTATGTCGAAACCGTAAGCGCATCTAATATGAATATAATAATAATTTTCATAAAATGCCGGAGGAATATATAAATATTTCCTAATTCACATAATTTTTTAGAGTTACATAGTTTGTACTGTTCAGTCGATTTTATCGAATATACCCGCAGAACTCCAAAGCAGCGATTCTTAAAATTATCACGTTTACGACATCTATAGTGATTTGAAATGCTGTAAAAACAATGTTATAAATTTCTTGCATTTCCGAAACCTTAAGTCATTAAGTTCCGTTTCTGCAAGGAAAATTTAGGACTCATAAATGGCTGGAAAGAAACATAAGGCCCAAATTTTTGGTTCTGCAATTTTCAATAAGAAATAGCTTGCGCGCTGAGTTCATGTGGAGCTAGCTTCGCCATACCCGTAACTTCAAAAGCGTTCCTCTGATCGATTTCGGGACTTCTTAGAAATAAAGGGCTCATTAATGGCTCCCAAATGGCCCCAAAATTTCTCATTATCCTAGTATATTTTTTCAACCCCTGCGACAGAACCAATAATTGCCTTTCTCGTGCAATTAAGTTTTAAATATTTGAAACCAGAGATTGACGAATTCATAAAAAATCATCTCTACAGTCTGAATTATAAGCAGTATCTGAGATGTATTTTGCCAATTTAACTTAGCAAGTAAACAAATCTGTTGGAAAACTTAGTTGGAAATCTTTTAAGATGCATTGGAATCCCATAGAAACCGTTGAAATATTCTGAAATATCTTTGAATACTTTGAAATTCTCAGGAATATTCTGCAATATCTTATAAAATTACTTTTGAATTCTGCCCGTTATGTATATTCAATAAATTTTTCAGACAACTCAAAACCAAAATGTAAAACAATGCCGATGAAAATAATAAGAGGTATATAATTCTCGAAGTCTTCAAAAATAGCAAGCACCATCTTTCTACCATACTAGGAAGTTTCAGTCGAAACTTTTAGCGGATGTTAGCAAGATTTTCAAATTCTAAAAGTGCTAGGATTTGAAAAAAGTTCAAGAAGTACCAAAAACCAGTTCTCTGATGGAACTAGAAATTTAAGCGCAGCTCTTAGTAAATGTTAAAAAGGTTTTTTCTTTAAATATTCGTTCCAATATTTATTTAAAGTGAAGACTCATCTTAATCGAAATAAACATCTCTGTGTTACTTTTTTATTATTTTGCCTGCGTCAGTTCATTTTTTAAACTAATTACTCAATCGCGAGTGTTGGTATGAGAATGTAATCTTCAAAATCACAGGCGTTTTGAGAACAGGCATCATATTGGTAAAATTTAAAAACAATTTTCAAATCTGATTCCTGATTATAGTTCGAGAGGAGTTCAGATGAAAATATTGTATTTAAGTTTGTTAATATTACATGCTTATCCGCACATAAACACGATGTCATCAGAGCAATAAACTTATTATTCGGAATTTTTTTCTTATACGGAAAAATCTTTAGTATTACCTCTGGATTACATTCATAGCTTTGTTGACATCGTTCTTATGTGCAGATGTGTAACTTCATTTAAAATACGTTTATGAGTATATTCAAATAAACACACAAACCTCTTTTTATGCAAGTATTCGTGATAAACTCCTCTTTTCCTGACTAGACTGAATAACCTTTTGGAAATTCATCAACGCTTTTTTTCGTAGCTAAATAATATTGCAAAATCTCATTTAAAAATAATGGGTAGTGTCTTTACGTACCAAAAATTCCAGCTATCATATTCGTATCAAAATTCCGGTACACGTAGCCATGGCCAAAATAATAATATAAATAATTGCCGTTAGTTTCAAATGATTTCGATGTTCTAGCAAATAGTCTACTCAATTACGAAATTCTCGGAAATTAGAAAAAACAGAATCCAACGATAAAACTGGGTCAATACACATTCAGATGTTTACAATCAAATTATAGAAACCAAAATCAGAAAAAAAGGAAAGAAAAAGAAAGCAACCTACAAATCCTCTACCTTAGGATTTGGGGGTTTGCTTATTTTTCTTCCAATGTTGGGCGTTAAAGAAGAATTTAAATTTTCAATTATTATAAATTTAATTTCCTAAATGTTAAATAATCTGTTCTGTTATTGATCATTAAATTCAAATTCTACTGTCAAAAGTCAGAATGTGATACAGAGAATTCTTATTATAAAGTTGATCTTTAAAAATTCAGATCAATAATTTGATAGAGTTTTCAGTATATAGTACTGTCCTAACCGAAGCAACCTTTTTGAATAAAAGACAATATAATTGTTGCGTCTTGAAACAGAAACAATTTACTGGGTCTTTTCCGATAAGCAAACATTTTTCCAGGACATTACAGTAAGAAAAAAACTATAACTTTCAAACCTGAAGAATATCTCAGTGTAAATATTGAATACTAAACTACAAAAACGAAGCACTCAAAGCAATGAAACTCTTTTAAATTTGCATTATCTGAAATTAAAATTAAAAAACTTTTAATTTATCAATTGTGACCATCCGCGAAGAAAGGCACCTAACGCTCAAAAAATCGATTTTTAGTTTCTTGCACCAATCGATAGTTTTTTATTTACTCTTTCATAATAAAAAAATTATTCTTTTGGCTTCTTTTTGCGCCTTTAGCTAATCGTCCTGAATTTTGGGATGATTAGCATTTTTTACACATTTGACTAGTCTTCCCAAAAAAATGCGCTTTTATAATCTCATTGCTTAAAATACTTAATTTCCTTAATCCTCCTAAGCTCAGCTGTTAACTTTCGGAAGAAATAATAAAGTATACATAAAATAGGCATAACTATCAACCGAATCACTATCGGCTTAAATTTTGTTTATACTCGTATAATCCGCCGTGGTCCAGTGCCGTCCTGCCTTCGTGTAGCCGTACTCTTTTCTCATTCTTTGAAAACAAATTCATTGTAAATTTGAATAAAAATAATAAAAACATTATTAAACAAATGTTTTCGAATAACTTGAAAATGAAACAGATATGATTTTTGAGACACAATCGTTCGGAAACTTCAAATACAAATGATGTTCTGCCTATACAAGTTGAGGGACAATAGAAATTGGGAGTTGGAAAGGGGAGATAGGTAATGAAATCGAAATCCCCTTTTCATTTTCCCACTTGTATCAAAACCATAACAATATCTTATAAAAATATATTCAAAATAATATTAAAAACAAACAATTATTACTCGTGAGAGAAAATCGTTCAAGTCCAGAGAGTATCTGCTGGTACAAGTTGGGAAGGAGGGGGGGGGGAGGAATGAGATAGATGGTTAAGAAGGGAGTTTGAGATGTTCACAATCACGCTTCTGTGACTGATTACTATACAGGTAAATCTCCCCCCCCCCCCAAATCAACTGGGAAAGGGGGTTCAAGTTATGACTAATCACTCTTTTTGTGACCAATCACTCTTCTGTGACCGATTGTTAGGTCCCGGGTGTTAGGACCCTTTCTTCGTGAACGGTCAAAATTCATCGAACATTTAATAATGTAAAATTAGAAGTTGGGAGGAGTAAAAAATTGACATATATTATTAAACAAATTTTTCAACATTAGGAGTATAAGAATTTGTCAAACAACAAATAATTATTCATAATTTCTCACAGAAAGAGTTTGAATTTTAAAAATCTATAAATTGAACGATTTTGAATGAAACTGTTCCAAATCAAACAATTTTTGATCAGGTAAAATTCTGAAAAAGGACTATATTTCAAATGGAATAAAAAGGAATTTAACTTGTATTAATTCTGAGCAGAAGCATTCAGAGTCAAGCAACTTTATTTCGAATTGGAGAATGTCGAAATTGAATGATTTCAGATTTAAATTTCGAAAACAGGATAATTGCAAAACGTTCAAAATTGAACAACTTTAGATAAGAATTTTGAACATTTGATCATTTGAAATTCAGAAGAATTGAAATTGCATTGTTTCTATTTAAAAGCCTTCAAAATTGATAAATCGAATATTGCAAACTTTTGAATATGAATAATTTTCAATTCGAAGTGACAAAAATTTGACGAATTGAAATCCTAGAATTTAAAATCGTTATTACATATAAAAATTATATTTTAACATTAAAATTCATTGGACAAATATTTGAGATTGATTGACCGTCATTTTCATCGTTCAAAAGGGAAAATTTTTAAATTATAAGCTTTTAAAATTAAAGTTTTATTTTTAAAAAACGTTTGGGATAAAGTGATTTGAATGAGAAACATTAAAAAAAAATTTTAAATTCTATTATAAAATGTTAGAAATTGAACGAATTCGAACATCATTCAAAACTGAAAAATTTGTTGATCACCAACAATTATGATATTTGAAATTTTTATACTAAAACCCTTAAAAATTTCAATTATTTAAAGTAACTTTAAAGCGTCAAAGAATTATTATTTTGAAATGGTTAATTATACGTTTAAAAATTGAACCATTTTAATTCTAATTGCAAAATTAAAACTTATGGCAGCGAAAAAATTTTAAATACAGCCTACAACGTGAAAATTCAGAATTCTAAAATTGTAACCATTCAAAATTGAAGAGATTATTCAACTACTGAGGTATCAACTTCATAAAGTTTAATTTTTATCTATTTTGATTGTAAATAAGACCATTTTTAACTTTTTAATTTCAAATAGTTTAAGTTTTAACACTTCGCGTAGAATTATTATTCATTCTTGCAATGTTCCAATCAAATAGCTGTCAATTTTAAATTATACATTTTTTTGAATCTTCAACCAAAAATTGGATCATTTCGAGTTATTACATTAAAAAATTCAAAATTAAAAAAAAGAATACAAAACCAGATCGCTATGATTCCAATTCTTTTAATATCACATTTTCAAGCTTTTCAATTCAAATTTTTTTAAAGTTGAGTTTGAAATATTTGATATTTTGGAAAATTTTTAATTTTCAATTTTCAATTTGGAATATTTCAATCAAAACTGTTAAATATAATATTCACTATTGAAGCTTTCAATATGAAGTTTTGCAATTTTGAAAGATTTGATAGTGTAATCGACATGACATTCTTAATATTTGAATTTGAAACTATTATCGAGTTGGCAGGATTTCAATTTAGATAGAAGAATACTTCTTTAATTGATATTGAAAGAGCCGTAAATTGCTGAAGAGGATATTATCCGCTCAAAACCTACTGAATGCTTATTTTTATGAATATATGATAAAATGTTGACTTTTCAACCCCTTCCCCTGATAAATATGTGTCCCAAAGACAAAATTTTTACTTCATAAATTATCATCGAATACTACCTACCCCGGAATTAGACAATATCTTGAAATAAAACATTGAAAATTGTACATCATTGTGAAATTTTCAATTGGGAACCGCAGAAAATTGAGAAATTTCAAACCAAATATTTGTGTATGTAAGTGTGTCAAGTGACACTTGAAGTGACTGGATAGATCTTTTCACTGAAAATGTGACTTCTGTCCCGAAAAAATTCACTCTCATTTTCACCGCTCAAAATTGAAGAATTTAAAATGTTGTGAACCTTTAAAAATTAATTATTCTAAGAACGTTAAAAATTATATGCTTCCCAATTGGGAGCTTTCAAAATTAATGAATTCAATCTTAAAGCATTAAAAATAAAACACTTCCAAACTTCGTTTACAAACAAGTTTAAAAATTGAAGCATTCCTATCAAGATTCGAGGTAGTTAGTCGCCGCCAATTGAAAACCGCGAATATCTTATCTCGAAATGCCTATGCACTTAGCCCCTTTTATGTATATCTCAGCTAATTTTTCATCGATTCACACGAAACCTTTCAAAATCAATACAAAATTGCTGAAAAATAACTTCTGCGCATACACATTGTTTTTCTATTTTTTAGAAATATGACGTAGCAGATTCAGAAAATATGAAAAAGGTATCATCTTTAGTATTCCAATCGACCTGTAGCCTACAATATTCGAATTTTGATCATTTCAGTCGATCTGCAGCCTGTAATACTTAATCGATACATCTCAAAATGTCACGATGAATTGTCTGAATGTGGATCCAGAGCAATTTTCCAAAAACTTTTGATTTATTATTCGCTTCTGAAGGTAGTTCACTTTTTAAGTCTAAAATTCGTTATTCCAGTTATTTCGTCAGTTATTTGTTATTTTTAGGTAGCTAAGAAATCTGGCTTTACGTAACGAAATTTCAGTTCACTCAACCACAGCAAATTTATAATGAAAAAAAAAGTAGTTGAAAGTTATGATCTCGTCCAAAATAAATAACCGAATTCATCGATTTTTGAAATTATGTAAATTAAAAGATGAGCTCCTTGTTCATATAAACGACTTTTGTTATTATGAACTGGATGCTAATATCAATAAATGCAAAATTGACTGCAAACTTGAGTTTCATAAAATCCTAGAATATTTCTCAAAAAACCAGATGAGCTATTTTAATTAAAGGCCGAGTCTAAAGTGATGGACTCTACGTACGTTTAGGTTGGCTAGACTAAAAGTACGGACTGTACGTACGTTTAGCTTTGATTACACCTCCGGGGTAAAAGTCCGCACAGTCCTTACAAACGTACGGACTGTCTGACTGGTATAAACGCACATAAATACAGGTATGTGCGTTTATACCAAGATTGAGTCTAAACTTACGGACCTGGTAAGGGGAAGGAGGACTTGGAAAGGAGTAGGGGGCATGGCTTGTATCCGGACGTATATACACTACCTAAATGTGTTCATCGCACATGAAACTCTTTTTATTTTGTGTGCCCGAGTAATTGTACGAGATATTGTTATTGAATTAGTTTGGGATCAGTAGAATGTATTGCAATTGAATAGAATTGAATGGATTTTGGAAAAAGTTGACCTGGAATTTCTTCAAAAGTAGACTTGGAAAATTGGAAAATGTCATGAAATTTTGAAACCAGACTTCTGTAGAAACCCTGTTATTGATCTCCTAGGTATAAGGTTGTTTTTATTCATGAGAGATAAATCCAAAACGGAATGTACTCACACCATATGCTAATCGCAGGCTGGAACTGCTCAAGTGGGGATAAGCATAGCTTCTCTCTAAACCTGTTCAGTCATTAAAATGTGGTAAATTCTATTACATTTCACAGAATCAGGTACTTCACCATCACCAGCTGTGATGGATGTAATATTCAATAGTATTAGAAAAACTACTCCTACTGGTGAAGGCACTGATTTTTTTGAAGCAGCAAATGGTCCTTTCATGCTTATATATCCCGAAGAGCTGAGAGGAGTAAAAGTTACGTATGAGAATTTTATAATTAGAATTCAAATAGGTGGTTATCTTTTCCCAATACATGAATAACTCAAAGGCCTCGCACTTGTAGTACGCATCAAGAACATGGAGAATTTTCAACTGACCAAATCTGATGTCGCAAATATTTTTGGAGGTAAATAGTCTCATTGTATCTTAACTGTTCTTCTTATATACAATTGTCCTCCATACATACCTATCGTCATAGACATTTTTTGCTTCCATTATGTCCATAATATATCTTTTCATGCAAGCTCTTGTGTTTCTACGACTCTGTGTATGTCCTCGCTTTAGAGTCTCATTCATGCAGTACAACCGTTTTTACTTCGATCTAGCTCTGGGCAGACTACCATTCACTTTACATAAATACACTTGCTTCGTTAAACGTCCTTCGTCTATTATTTCAACAAGACCAAATTATCTCAAAAAATTTCTTTCAGTCTTCTCAATCAGTTTTTCTTATGCATCACATTCTGTGAGAACCTCATCATTACTCATTTTGTCCTTTAGCATTTTACCGCATATAATCCGCAGTAATTGCATACCATCCGCGTTCACTTTACCACTATCCTTTTCTTGATACAGCCAGGTCTCACTACCATATAGCACAGAGGGTGCAAGCACATAATTGTTTATTGCAATTCAACTTTATTCGTCATATCTTTACTTCTAATAATGATTCGTACAATGCCTATAGTAGTTTTACTCTCGACATACGTGTAGATATCTACGCATCTATCTTTCTGGCAGCAATAAATAAACTTTCAAGATACACGATATCATCAACTTGTTCTATCCTCTCTTCGTTTAAGGCAATTTCGCATACTGTTTTCTCAACACTTCTTTCCAGCACAATCCTTCTCGGCAAATCAGAATGATTCTGCCGTAACATTTTTATCATCTACAAACGCCAGTCCATGCATTTTCGCCGTCCTAATTTCAGAACTTACATCATCTAATGAAGCGATACTCAAACATTTGTCCTTGTAAATATTGAACATCCAGGAGGCAGGACGCAGCCTTGCCTGACGCTCTGCTTAATATCAAACCAAACCCTAAATTGTCCACTCACTCTTACACCCGCTCTGTCACTATTATATATTGCTTTTGAAGCTCTTAGAAGTCAACCATTTACTCTATACTCTTCGAGAACTTCTCAAGTTTAATTCTATCCACCTCATCGATAGCTTTCTCCAGATCAACAAATGCACAGAAAAATTTTTTATTTACTATTAATTTTTTTTTATGTTCTGCCTCAGGCTGAATATCTGATCCGCACATAATCTTCCTGGCATTAATCGACATTGGTCTCCCAAGATCCTTCCTTTAGTTATTTCCATGAGCTTACCAATAAATATTTTGGTGAATATTTTCTCCACGGTCGTTAGTAGGCTTATCGTTCTATAATTAGTACGGCCACCTTCATTACTTTTCCCTTGTAGAGTGTAACGATATTCGCCTTTCTTCAACCATTTGGAGCTTCATCATTCTCAGCACACATATTCATAAATTCGCTCAATCACGCAAACAAATAACCGCCACCTTTTTCAAGCATTTCAGCGGCGATACTATCCGCAACAACAGCCTCACCATTTTTTAGTTTCCTTATTTTGGACATAATGTCGCTGATGTTAGTTCTTATTTTGCCACTCACAACGGGATTGTCTAACGTATTCTCTTCTGTGTCAGAGTCGTTATGTTCCCTAGTTTTACTTTATACAGTTTCTTAAAAAATCACTCACACAGACTTTGATTTTGTCCAGATCTTTGCTGTTCTGTGCTTTATCCCTATAATAGTTTTCTAGGCCAGTCCTCTCCTTATCGCTAAGGCCGTGAATACTCAATTTTCGCGAGTAAGCTTACTTTCCCTCGCTCACAGCTACGCGGATTTCATCATTTCGTCAAGCATCTTCAGTTTTTCTTCATTCAACTTTAGTACTGCAGTCTTCTCCGTGATGACCTAGGTATTTATTCAGCTTTCCACGTTATAAGATTTGTACTTCTGGATATGCAAATTCTAGATTACACTTGCGTCTACTTCCACTTATCACTAATTCTTCTGCTCCTCCATCCTTGACTCAGGTTTATTTTTGAAACTATGAGGTAGTCAACTGTTCACATCCAGAACCTCTCATGACCCTTTTATTTCTCACTAGCCATCTCAGTCTCTCATCCGCTACAACAATGTCAATCATACTGTGGCCTTCGCCTTCGTCTGGAGTATACATATGGATCCTTTTACGTGTGAACCATGTATTAGTAATAAACAAGCCTTTCTCTAGTCATAAGCTAATAATTTCTCCCGGTTAATATGTATAAATTTAATGTCTAATCTCTAAAATTCAACCGTTTTAATTTATGTAACATTACAGTCAATAAAATGCATTAAATTCAAGTATTTCTTACAGAATCAAGTACTTTACCTTCCCCAGCTCTGATGGAAGAAATATTCAATCGCTTTAAATAAACTACTCCTACTTGTCAAGTTATCAATTTTTTCAAAGAAGCAAATGATCCTTTCAATTCAATAAGCCCCAGAGTGCTGTGAGCGAACAAAGCAACGTATAAGGATTTCATAATTGGAATAAATATCATTGATCATCTTTTTCCAGTATATAAGGTAAGCAAAGCACAGCACTTGCAGTACGCATCGTCGACTGACGAGTTTTCAACTGTTCGAATCTGATGAGAATAAAATACATTATAATCAATGTTTATTATTAAATCTAATCAATAGATAGGTTTATTGCATCAAAGAGCTTTTTCACTCTGTCTTCCAAAGATAGATACCCCTAACTGAAAACCGTTCGCGCTCTCAATTCTCGCCCTGTTGATTAAACTAAAATCTTATTTAGGCAGTAAAATACTTATACAGCATGCCGAATGATATAAAAATATTACTGAAATTGTTTATTAGCCTTGCAATAGATTAAGAAACATTTTGTAGTACGCATAGATTTCTTAGAGGTAAATAATGTTGATGAATTTTTGTATTATGTTTTCGAAACATTGTCTGCCGAATAATATGAAAAAAATAGAAATATTACGGAGACACTTTATAACGCTGAAAGAGATTAGATAACATTTTTTAGTATGCATACGTTTTTTAGAGGTAAATAGTTTTATTGTATTGTACATTTCCTCGGAGAAGTACACAGAATTCCGAAAACGTAACGTATATATCCTGGAACTCCTTGCAGAATTTTGATTATAGTAATACTCTGTTTGCCAAATTATCCATACATAAGTTTACTCCGCTCCAAGACAATGAGGACTGTTATCGGTGTTCTGTTTTTCACCTTTGGCGTATTGATCGATTCTCTTGGTAAATATAATGAAATATCTATACCTTTGATTGAGTTT
>JAUMHM010032633.1:0-16039 GCA_032362435.1 Melikaiella ostensackeni
TAAAAAGAACTGTAAAGGATTTATTAATGATTGAATAATAAAGATATTGTAAGATTAAAAACCTTTTAATAACTTTTCACTTCATACCTTTATAATTACATAACTAACTGAATTAATGTTTGTTACAGTATTTATAAACTTTTAATACGTTGAAAATAGTTTTGTTATGAAGTATAGGCTAATTGAACTTTGAACCCATTCAGGAACACTGTGTTACGTAGAACATTCTCAGGTCGCAAATGACTTTTTGAACGTTTTTTTTTTGGAATCGAATCTGAATAAATTATTCAGAGTCTTCTAGAGGTAGATTTGTCAAATTTAGTTTTTACAAAAAAACTGTGTGAAGAAAAAAAGCGAAAAACGGTATTTTCAAAATAATAATTTTTTAACCTGCAAAAAATAAATTGCATAGACTCACAAACGATCATAATAAACGCATATGCATTCGAGGAACATGAATGATCAATGTTATAATTAACTTAATTGTTATAAACAAATTTTATATAAGATTACACAAATCTGATATTTGTGTACAGTAGACAAATTTTTCTCGACTATAATTGTCGCGATTTGATATTTGAGAGTTATATAGCAACGATAAATCTATAAGTAAATAATTCATGTTGTTTCAAACAAATATAAAAATATATTCAGAGTGAGATATTTTCATATGGGAAAAATATCTTCCTTACCTGATATTACTGCCATACGTTATTAAATTTTACCCAGTACAAACAAATTTTATAAATTAAGCATTAATATTGTTATAAATGAATTGTTTTACCAGATACTCAATTATAACATTTTCGCATAGGGGTCGTTCATATATTACGTAACACGTTTTTTTTGCTTATATAGTTGTGTCCTTTTTAATTTCATGGCAATTTTATTCTCGTCTTTTCTAAACAAAAGAAAAATACATTACGTAATATATGAACGATCCCATAGCGAAATTTAGCGTTTCATTTAGAGAGGCCCACTTAAATTCGTCACTTCTACTCTTAGCCGTGCGGTAAATGCCTTATTTGTCCTCATTCAAAAAAAGGCACGTACCAGGCCCTGATCAGGTTGCCTGATTTAAAAATTTATATAACGGCCCTGATCAGGTCCAAGTAAGACCCGGATAGACTGTCCGTATCAGTAAGTAAGGCAATCTAATTATTACCGTATTACGGCCCTGATCAGGTCTGAATGAGGCCCGGATAGGCTGCTTCCTTATTAAGCAAGTCAATCTGACTTATACCGTATTTACGACAGCCGCTTGGCCCTGACAGGATACGGATAAGGACGCCTTTACTGCTGATCAGGCGTACCTTTCTTCATAACAAAAAAATTTGAACTAAAAAATTTCTATGTCTTATCACCAAAAGTTGAAAATAAACTTTAATTTTACTTGAAAAACAAAGGTTGCATTGTTATGAAATGTACAAACATACTTTTCTAACATGAGTTTGTTGACCCATTTTCTGGAGGATGAACGTTTCCAAAATTAGTTCAAATTTCAAATTCCATGACCATATTGTGTACTGGAGAATTCACTTTCTGAGCATATACGTTAGTATTTATCTATATGATTGTTGATAGTATATATTGCTTTCAAAGAGGCCCGCGCTTTTCGGCATATGCGCAGTTTAGAACATCGGAACCCGTTAGCATCACTGGTGTGCGCAGCTGTCGATCCGAAATTTGCACAGCTGTTTGCAACGCTTCGACGCTACAACATGACTGTATCGGTTTTTTTTTTCTTCAAATTTTACGTATATTCCAGTCTGTATTGAATAAAAGTGAATAGAATTATTATTAATGAATTATTAATGAAAATGAGTGCAGCGAAAGATTTTGATTTAGGTGTGAAGTTAATTTAGTGTCCATAAGAGACAAAGAAAAGTGATTCCTCAAGTTAGAAGATGTTTTGTATTTTTCGGAGTGCGAATATTCCTTTAAGTATTTTCGACAATGTGAGTAAAACGGGTAAACGAGCCTATGTGAGATTCAATCGCGATACAGTCGTGTACATGGAATGTGCAGCCATTAGAGACTTATGACTTTTTAGGTTAGGGCCAATTTATTGCTCTTTCGAGGGCGCAGGCGCAGCCTACCTACATGGAGACTTGAGACGGAATAAAATACAGGCCTGAAAAGAGTCTTAATTATTTTGAGGGCACAGAATAGGGTCCCTGGCACGGGCCGTGCAAGGCTGCCACGTACGGCCCTTTTCAGTTCGAGCATGACGAAACACTTTCATAATGATGCTATTTCTCTTACTTTATACAGTACAAACTTGCACTTGGGCTCAAAAGAATTGTATAAATTTGGTGAATTCCGTAATGCAAGAATGGAATCAATAATAACTAAATATAACTTGTTCTGAACAATATTAATTTTGAGCTTAGCGCTTCGTTGTGTTGGTGTGAAGTCACAGCGAGGTGCTCCTACCGGCATTCAGAATTTTTCTTCTCAATGTAATGTGGAGCCTGGAAAGAAGAAACAGATACTTTAATATCCAACATCGCAGGGAAGCGGGCATCGACGAAGTAGTGAATTAATATTTCTTTCCAAATTTTCCAAATTTCACTATAAAATATAAGATCAAAGAAACAATTACTTAACTCGCGAAACTTTCATCAATTGATTAAATAGTTAGTATTATTGTGGAACGACCATTTAGTGATTGCTAGTTAGTTGTTGGTTATTGGCTTCAAAGAGTATTTTTAGGGGAAATATTCACCAAAAAAAGCTTAATTGCTTTTTGCTAATGAAATTATATACAAATCGTCTGCAAAGAAATTGTGTATTTCGTAAAAAAACAACTTTTTCATATTCAATATTTTTTTGTGAAATCATTATTTTTTGTTAGAATTGACCAAAAATGCATATAAAGTTTGCACTATAGCAATTATGTCAATATGAAAATAGTAAATTTGATGAGAAGTAGCGTGTCTAACTTTCTAAATATGTATGTCAGAGGAAAACAAAGGCTCCACTCAAATTATTTCCTTGGAATTTTTTTTTAGTATAATAGATCTTATAGCTTCATATAAAAGCGAGATTGCTGCACTTGATACTTAGAAATAGGCAGCTCTTTCAAATCTAAAGTTATTTTATCATTTTGTAGTCAGCTGCATAGTCGGCACATGCTTGGACTCAAAAATTATTGATTTGCTAATTTAGTTAATATATTAACAACCTATATTAAAATACTCCTTGCAAGTCTGAAAGTCGACATCCATTATCTTTCAAACGGAGCAAAACACTTGCGTAAAGTTCTAAACACCGAGTAAATCATAGTAGAACTTCATTGTGTGCAAAGCTGTTTCGCGAATTTGTAATTATCCCAGAGGATTCAAATGGAAAATGGTACGAAAATTACTCTACGTAAGTTCTAACATTTTACGTTCAGAAATTTTTTTAGAAGAAAATTTGTAAAATGTACAGAACGTCAGATGTATGACATTCATGTCAAAGATAACTCTTGCCTATTATTTCTTTCTTGAATCGACTATACAATGATAAAATAAATAATTTAAAGACCAGTCAAGCATTATATCGTCGCTGCACGGTAAAGATTATTTAATATTAAGACTCACAGTACCGGCGAAAATTTATTAATTTACTGGATTCGAAAAATTAAATTAATTGTTTAATCAATTTCCGTTAAAGATTAATTAAATAAATAAAATTTCAATCCAAAATGGAAAGCGTGGTTTGGTTTGTCGGACTTAACTGATACTTCATTTTCTGTAACATTGCATAGAAATATTTTTTTTTTCAAGCTTTTCTGACTTCATAATAATGGCACAATGATTGAAGAAGAAATAATTTTAAAATTCTCCTTGAGAACTATTCAAGAAATCGAAAAATCCTGCAATATATGTCGAGGATTTGTTACTACCGACTGTAATACTGTACCGAATTTAATTGCGAGGCATCTAGCTACAAACGTAACAATAAAAAGGTGAGAAAGCAAGTGTTACCGTCATCCACAGAACCTTACGAGCCACAATGCAGGCGAACCAACACTGCCACAATGAACTGAATGAAAGATAATTGTGGATTCGGATAGCTCTGGAATGATTAATAAATGAATCCCAAGCGAGCCAGGTGACGGGCGAATCAATCACCGGGAAAGCCTCGAATCTAATCGCTAATCACCTAGCTACTATTATTTTCACCGATTAAAAATTTTACTCAAAATGAAACACGGTTTGTAAAAACCCAAAATTTTATTTTGTTTTGCACTACACACACTCGAATCACTTTAAATTTGCTATACTTGACTGGTAGAGAAGTAATCACTCAAATTAATGAGTCAATATCATGACCCGCGACAGCTACCTAATGGATCCCGAGATGCCATCACTCTCCGTGATTGAATGTAAGTCCCCACTCTGCTCGATAGAATGGGGTCTTTCTCCTGTCTGCTTTTTGCGATATTCGTAGCGCAAAGTGGCTTTTTAACGGGTGTTGTCACTGTGCAATGTAAGAACTTTTGTACGTTTAAAAGTGGTAGGCATTTCTATTCTATACACCGTGTAGGATAAGCTTACACGCTTCAACTTCACACCAACACAACGGAGAGTTCGGCTCAAAATTAATATTGTTCAGAACAAGTTACATTTAGTTATTATTTATTTTATTTCTGCATCACTATATTCACAAAATTTATACAATTCTTTTGAGCCCAAGTGCAACTTTGTACTGTTTAAAGTAAGAAAAATAGCATCCTTATGATTAAGTGCATAATATGTAAACAATTTTTCATATATTGAGATTTAATTAAAAGCTATGTTCAGTCAAGATATGAAAAAATTGCTGTGATTTTTTTCGGAATTTTAAAATATTTATTTGCGAAGATATAGTGGGTTAAAGTTGAGTAACGACCAGATACGAAAAATCCACGCTTTTTCACCTTTCACACGCCGTATTCTTAAAACTTAATTTCTTAATCGGATAAATGCTACATTACATGATGTGGAATGAAATGAGCTTCCTTTTAATCTATGTGCCGTTCTTTTGGTGATTTTTTTGGGTGAGTAGTTAAGAGTACTAGTGACGAATTTAAGCGAGGCCTTCCTGAATGAAACGCATAGTAGTGACGAAAATTACTTGTTGAACATAAATAATATTTTTTATAGTGTTTTCGAATAATTCTATCTATAATAGGCAACAACGTCAAGTATTTGTTTATATAATATGTTCATAGCAATATCAGTTTTTAATTTATGGCAATTTTCGCAACTAGTTAAGATTTGCGTAACGTACTGCAGTAATTTAAGTGAGAATAAAAACATTTTTTTCCTATGCAAAAGTGTTATAATTGGGTATTGGTTGATGTAAATTATGTATAATGATGTAAATTTTTTATTTATAACATTTCTGAGTACTGGGTAGAATTCTCACAATGTATTGCACTATAATATTTGTTTATAGCAATAAAGTTAATTATAACATTAACTTTTTATGTACCTATAGTGCATTAGCTGTAATTTTGATCGATTTTGAGTCTATACAATTTATTTTTTGCAAGTTAAAAAATGATTTTGTTGAAAATACTTTTCTTCACTTTTCATATTTACGCAGTTTTTTGATAGAAGAAAAATAAAAAACTCCGCCTCGAAAAGTCTCTGCATAAATGAATCAGCTTTAATTTAAGAAAAAATGTCCAAGTCGGATAATAATTGTGATCTCTAGACAGATTTTTCCAAAAAATCCTGTTTCGTACCACTTTGCGTCGGCCCAACTCTGGACCAGTGCTGCCAGGTCAGCCAAAATATAAATCTCCAGCTCTCCCGCATTTTTCTTCAGAAATCCCTAAATGATTTCGAAAAATGTCTTCGGATTTCTGAAAAAAACCCTCGGATGTTCAAAGCCTACTTTCAAATAACTAACAATGTTATTATGCACTATGGTTATTCAAGATGCTAATATTACTCATGTTTCAGATAAATCTAACAACCAAATGAGAATTGGATGATTCTGTGAGAACGGCAAGAACGTGTGCACTCGTAAGCAGCACTCCGTAGGCTACACATGAATACCGGTGGAAAACTTCAAATATCAGTATACGTGACACCAATATGTAATCATTTTCGTAATTTCTAACATATCAATTCAACATTAAATAACATTTTCTGTGAAAAAAGGTACGCTTTCTGACTTCAAAACTGACCAAAAATGACTAAAGTGAGGATTTGTGTAGAAATGAAAATAATAATTTAAGTTTTCGAACATTGCAGCAAAAAAACGTAAACTTTAAGATTATTCTTAGACTTAAACCTGTTTTGAATTATTAGAAGTAGAAAACGTTATTTGACTTCCTAACGTTCCTATCATTGTAGAGCAATTTCCAATTAGCGAAGCATTATGCTACATACTTATTTCAATAAAAATGGGAAATTCAACTTATCTTTTTTATTGTCTATGAGATAAAAGTAACATGAACTCAGCAACTTGCAGGCGAAGCCAATTACATGGATACTAATTGTAAGCTAACAATAAATGCTAAAGTAAGTTTCGAGTTTCTTCTTAATTCGAAATCACATCAATTCTTAATTTCAAGAATCTTACAGTAAAGTAGCAATGACATTGCCAATATATTGTATTGTCTTATCACGATGTTGTGCATCAGGTACGAAGCATCCGTTACATTCTTTAATATTCAATTATAAAAGTATTTTTCACATCTAGTACTAAACGAAACGTGACTGCACAATAGGGTGCCATATGAAATTCCTTCTTTGTCGTTTCCTTATTTTATAGAAAAATGTCTGTTTTTGTGAGAAAATGATCCCCTTTTTTTAAAGTTTTTTTAACAAGAAAAGAGGGAATTATTTTCTCATCGAAAGAAAGAAATTTTTGATCAAATGCTCTTAAAAGTCCAAGGAATTTTCTGAAACACCCTAATGTATAGCAGCAAAACTCTATATCTAACAAAATGGCCACTTGGCGACGAAGCCTCCTGACTGAGTCTACTTCAACAAAGAGCCTTACCGAGAAAAAATTCTAGATTTTGTAAGAGTTCGATCTTTTTACTAAAAGAAGAATGGCAGCTTCTTGGAGGAGATCTGCGTCAGTCCTCCTTTTTAATTCATCAATTCCTACAACTTAAAATTTGAAATGAAATTTAAACTGGCGGAACTACGTGACTTCACTGTTCGGGAACACCGACCGAAAACAGGACGGTTTCCGGCGATGTCTTGGCTTGTCGCTCCGTTCGCTTTCTTCTTCCAGCTAGCCACCGTAGCTTGAGCGCTGAATGGTGGAGTTGGAAAGGCAATGGATCATGTGACGTAGAGGGCATTAAAGTGTCAAAAGATGTTGTTTTGACCAATTAAAAACAACTTGGTTGATGGTTAGTTATCATCCTTACTCTTCGGTAAGACCTACTGGCCAAATTCTTCTTGACATCGGAAAAAGATCTCGTTTGGTACCAATAATCCCAGTAGTAATAGTCTGGGCCTGAGCTTTAGAAGAATCCAATCTGCATCCCGACAAATATCCCCTTTGAGGTATGACGTACTCGTCAAAGCGTTTGACTGGGTGCCGCGCATTCGGCGGAAGTATTTGAATGATTCTGGAGCGCAGCATCTTAACTTCATCGTGTATCCTGAAGGTCATAAAGTATTCCTGAAGTTCTAGATTTCGCTCGAAGTCGGCAAGAATCGATTAAATAACGAAATTAAAAAAAAAAACGAAAAGAGTCCTTAAAATTAAAGGTTCTTAAAATTACAGCCCTAGTCATGGAGTACCGTGCATTTTCCAAGGCTCCATTAAGCGAATTCTAAAAGTTTATTCTTGAATAAAATGAGAAAATAATTGAACTGAGACTTTATGAGTTGCAAAAGTTTTGCAACATCACAACTCCTTTTTACCTGGAGAGGACCGAACAGGCCTTCAACCGAAGGTGGGCTTACTAAATTATTCGAAACTGCATTGCTTTTTGTAAGAACACCAAAATCATGACATGAAGAAAATTGGAACGCAAAAGATTTGAGAAGATTGAAAGTGAAACCATTAAAAACTGCTAGTCGAACTGCTAGTTATGCTGAATCATTGTGATCTATTTCGAGGCTACCTTTTTCGCGTCTCTTGAGCGAGCTTATGGGTTTCGTGTCACTCCCAAAATTGAGGAATGCAGGGGTTGTCTTAAGGATCATATGGTAAGCAATATTGTATGCAAAGCGAAATACTGTAAGGTGTTCATCCCACGCTCGATGACCTTCGTCGATATAAGATATCATCATTGTAGTGGTTCGTAGGATGTTAAATTCCTGTGCTAGTGATCATAACGTACTGTTGACAAATTCAGTCCGCTAGTCGATCAAGAGGACTTAGGGTACCCCCATCTATCAATTACAAGCTCCTCAAAAGAGTCCTTAATTTTTTCCTACCGGTGGCGGAGCGCAAAGAGACGCACTCAACCTATTTGGTGAACCGGTCCTGAATCACCAGTACGTACTTGTATCTGGCTCTATTCTGGGAGAAAGGTCCCATGATATCAGCAGCGACCACATTTCAGGGCTGCTCATCGATGCGTCAATGCGGCATACCATTCGTTCAAGTCGCGTACTGAATAAGATATTACACGGTCGAGTCTATAGTGGTATAATCGGGTTTCCTCAACTTTCGAGGTGGGAATTTTTCGGAATATTTCGTAAGTGCTAAAAATCGTCTAAAATACCAGAAGGGTGTAAGGTCATTCATGAGATTAAGTCACTCAGAAGGGTCAGGGTCTTGAAACATCCTAGAAAGAGCATCAGGTACATGATGGGAACTTCTCCTTCTATGGATGATATTGTAATCGTATTCTAATAGCGACAATGCCCACCTAGCCTGTTCACCCGTTACGTTTTCGAGGTTGTGAAGCCATCTCAAGCTACTATGATCAGTAATAACCGTGAAATGATATTTCTCAAGATAAGCTCGAAATTTTTGTATAGCCCATGTGACAGCAAGGCATTCTTCCCCGGTAGTAGAATAATTTGTTCTAGCTTCTGTAAGGGACCTACTAGTAAAAGATACGACGTGTTCTACTTCCTCTATGGTCTGGGTAAGAGCAGCACCTATTTCAGTGCCACTGGCATCCGTTCGAAGTTCGAAGGAAACACTAAAGTCAGGACAAGACAAAATTGGAACCTGAGCTAGACACGCTCTTATCTGCTCAGTAGCTAGGAACTGGTCTACTTTCCAAACCCAGCGTTGTTCCTTTTTCAACAACAGGGTTAATAGGGCTGGGATTTTCGCGAAATTAGCAATGAATTTTTGGCATCACGACGACATTTCCAAGAATCGTTTCAGTTCCTTAATGTTATCAGGGATAGGGTATTCTAAAATCGGAGATACTTTGTCAGTATCTACCTGGAGATCGTAGTCGTTCGCTAAAAACCAAAATAGCGTACGTGCGAGCAACAAAATTCACATTTAGCAGAATTGGTTTTTAAGCCTACTTCCTTCATATTGTTGAGAACTTTAGAAAGTAATTCCAAATGTTCTTTAAACGTTTCCATGACGACTATTATATCATCCATATATGCAAATGTATGAGGTTCCATTTCTGGATCAATTAGTTGATCCAATAATAGCTGGGAAGTCGCCGTGGAATTTGTAAGCCCAAACGAAATTCTTTCAAGCTGGTATAATCTACGACCAGGCACGGTAAGTGCAATATTTTCACGACTCTCGAACTTCACGAAAATCTGAAGGAAACCTTCATGAAGATCCATGGTGGAGATGTATTCTGCTCGGCGCAGTTTGTTCAATATGCTATTCATTTGGGATAGGAGATACGCATCTCTTTTTGTGACCTCATTGAGTTCACGGGAATCCAAACAAAACCTATAACTTTTACTCGGCTTTCTGACCATAAGTACGGAAGACGAACAACCACTTTCTGAGCGTTCAGTCGCGTCTTCAGCCAACATAACGTCGACCTCTTTAATAGTCGCCTCCATAACTTTTGGTAAAACCAAATAGTAGCACTTTTTTTTGGAGCATGCCCTCCTACATCGATTACATGTTCTGTTAGACTTTTGAAGCCAGGCTTAACGGGTTCCTTCGGTATCTCCCTCTCAAGGAACTCTTTAGGGATATCGGCCTGACTACTTGTTAACTCGCTAAGCCCAAATTACCTATCTCCCGTCCATTTTTCTAAGCCCAAACTATATGTTTTATAGGGCACGTTTTTATACCACCATGTCCCACTCTTAAAATTTATCTGATGCCAAAATTTCTATGAAAATTCAAACCGACGGCGAAGACCACTGGAAGTCAGGGTAATACCCAAATCCACATCTGGCTAGCCTAATTTTTCAGTCCAATGAGCGTAATTTATTCTTGGGATACTAGTTGAACTTGGCTATTTGCAAACTGCACAAGACTGTGTCTTCTCTCTATCGTTGAATTTGAATTTTCGATAGCCTCCATTCCTTCTGGGCCAAGAAAGGATCGAGTCACGCCTCCAACAATTAGTGCCTTCGAAAGGGTTCCTAGAATTTTAAGAGTAACATACATTAAAGATTAAGGCTTTGATGGAGGTGTGAGATAATAAGGTATTCTAGAAAGATCAAACATGAGAATAGCGGAGAACCTTCTAGTATAGTATAAATCATCCAACGAAGTAGAATTATTTCTGCAAAAGTGGTCTAGTTCATTTAAATCAATTCAAAAGGGATATTTATTCTCAAATCGGGATCTATTGGAACGTCCGTCTCGGTATTGGAGTCTGAATCCTGATAAGGACTATGGTTATTGGTAATTATATTAAACTTCAGGCTTAAGAAGAGGATATTTAGGAGAGTTCGGTAAAGAGTAGTCGAAATTTGGAATTGGGTCAATAGGAAACAGGGGGTCTCTGATATTGAAAATTCAATTTGAGGTCCTTGAAAGAATGTCCTGAGCTTTGATGTCTCCTTTATTACCCTGGCCAATATCAAGAGATTCAATCAAATCTAATTCATTCGTATTTCGTATCATTCGATTTTCTCTTTACGTTTATCTGTTTGTCTGTCACTATTCTCACGATATGCTAAATCAGGTATTAAAGAAAGGTCGCGTGGTGGGGGAGACCTATATGCTCTGCCACCCTGACGCATTTTAATGCCGATATGGTTGATTCTTATTAGTGCGAAAGACTATGCACCATCCATCGTTAAATCATTAACTGATATCGAGGTAACAAATTACGATGAGCGTAGCTTATCTCCTCTGCCTCAGTAAATGGAGGATCCAGACGATCGAACATAGATATTGGACACGTGAGATAGTCGGCTACCGATTCTCGCTCTCTTTGAATTCTTTTATAAATCCTTTGACGTAATTCAAGTTGAAAGTCGGAGTCCTCTGATCTAGAACGGAAGACGGAGGCGAACTGGCCAGAAGTACGCTATGTCGATTGCATTGTCCTACATTGGGTACATGGGATTGATTAGGTCGTATATCGGTACTATAACCTCGAGAGCTTGGTTTTGAGGGACGGTCATAATCGGGATTCTGAGATCGGAAAGAGGTATAATGGGTATTTCGTGTTTTTTCTGTGGGGAACCGGTAATCACTTTCGGTATATTGATATCGATCTCGTCCGTCATTTTCAGTGAATCGACCTCTGGAATGTGCTCGTAAACTAGAATCATCATTCAGGAATCGATATCTATCTTCAGGGCATCGATAAGAGCTGCCGATATTTCGATATTGTCTACTTGAACCATAACAATCATTATCAAATGGGATTTTGTCATGCTGAACATCAAAGAATTCATCTCGCTAAGAAAAATTACGCGAGTCTAGTTTTCGAAGATCGGCGTTACGGTCTCTGTCCGAATCTCTAGCGATCATAAACGGGTCGACTAAGTCAAAATCATGCCCTCAAAAGTCGGTATTTTACGATCGACTCTAGTGGTCTAATGGACAATGCGGATCTCTCAGAAAATTCTGATCGTCCTGAACCAGTCTGTCGTCTTTATGGGACACTGGGTGATCTCTGGTGTTCGTACCCCAGTGTCTATTTCGTTTCATTACTCCTTGTGAGAGATCTAAGCTCAAGGCTGAAACTTGACCCCCTAAACTGTCGTGAAGGACAATCGTGTTTTCCTTATTACTTCGCAGCGAATCAGTGGTCTGACTCGCGATACTAACTTCACTTAATCATGTGGGCTTGAATTTACCCACGTGACTTTTAGTGCCTTCCTGATCTTTATTCCAGTCACTAATTTTCTTGAATTCGGCAACCGTATTTCCTGAATTTAATCTTACTCTTTCTGCGTCTGAATCATAAGTTTCCTGTGTATCATGTAAGGTTAAACCTCTCGATTCCCTCATTTCTTTTGCGGGGTCCACAAATACGATTTTATTACGCGATGCACGTTAAAATCTTTGTAACCGCTTCCGTGAGATAAGGACACCACCATCCACCGACAGTTCACGGTTAACGAGCTCTGTAACTAACTCTTCTTCATCTCATGAAAATTTCCTGAAATCAACGGGACTCTCTTAATCTGCCATTTCAATTGAGCGAATTTAAGGTCAAGCAACATACAACGCGTGTGCTTCTAATCAAAATATTTTTACTTTATAGCAATAACGCGTTTCTATAAGGCCGATAATCCTAGTTTAGAACTAGTTTCATTACCTTCAGGAATGACAATAATACGAGTTTCCAAAGCTCTGTTAACTCCTGGGGATTTTCTAATTCTAATAAATCTTCATGTTGGGCGTCAGGCTGCGCGAAGTCACTTCAAAAATCAGCATAACTCCATAATACATTTGCCGTGAAATTCTCAAAACTTTTTCTTAAACTACAAACTCAAGCTCAAAGTCCAAAGGGGTCAAGACACAGTATACCGGACGATTTCTCTAGCTCAGTCCCGGAAGTATGGATAATGGCAGAGGGGTTGGTCGATTGCGAAAGATTCTTCAATTTTCAAAAATAATCACTCTTAGAGATCATTTTGAGTCGTTAATAATAGGTTTATTCAGTTTGATATTTGGTATGAAGGTTTCCTGATAACATTCTTCTCGTTCTTACTAATTATTTGAAACATCTTCGACAAATCATAAAATCTTTCAAAATTAATTCCTGAAAACAATCTTCGAAATTTAAACTAAATTTTCTCTAACTATCTAAAGAACATAAATTCCATAATCCTTGGCCTAACTAGCCTAAAAGAGTTTAGGCTCTCCCTTTGAGGCACTCCACGACATTTTCTAAAACTAATTATCTAAGTTTTTCAATTCCACAATTCTAGATGGATATCGGCTAATTTCGAAGATTCACAAATTTCTAGGGTCAAACATTGGATGTGGTGAAAATTTCGGACCTAATCGAAATCGATAGGGGTAATTGAAAGTTGAGGCATGGTCGGAATCATGAGGTGTGGTCTTAAACTTGGGGTAAAATCTTAATCTAAAGGGGTAGGTCGGAGTTAGGGTATAGTCAGAATCAAGGGTGTGCGGTCATAAACTTGGGGCATAATCAAAATCTAAATGGGGTTAAAGTTAGGGCATCATCAGAATCAAGGGAGTGTGGTCGTAAGCTTGGGGTATAATCAAAATCGAAAAGGTAGTCTGATAAACTGGGGTCTGAAAATTCACAAAATAAGGGTCATATCGTATGAGCGAATAACAATAGTCATAATATTTCTCAAAAGTTCTTAATTCTACACCGTTTCTATGAGCATGAAGTCATTAAGCATCGACTCGACCACGTGCCACAACGTAACGTAACATAACGTAACAGCGCTGTTTGATGGAGTTGGAGAGGCAGCGGATCACGTGACGTAGCTGGCTTCAGTGTCGTTTGTACTTTGGATGATAGCTGCCAAAATATTTTATCCAAATCTCAGAAGATAGTGTTTTGTTCGATTAAAAACAGCTCGGTCGATGGTTAATTATCCCCTTTCTTTCCGAGAAATTTTACTGGCGACAACTTGCAGCCCGAATTTTTTGTAACATTGGCAAAAGATCTCGTTTGGTACCAATAGTCCCAGTAGTAGTTCGGGCCTGAGCTATAGAGCTTCCACTAGTCATGCTGCGGATTTAAGAATAAAAACTTTTCAAAAGAAGTATTGTCGAGTTCCACCCCAGTGCAGAAATCGGATTTGAATTTTCAGAGTGGCCTAGAATACTCCTTGAATCCAATCGGCATCTCGACAAATATCCTTTTTGAGGTCTGACGTACTCGTCGAAGCGTTTGATTGCGTGCCGTGCTTTCGGCGGAAGAATTTTTATGGTTCTAGAGCGCAGCATCTTAATTTCGTCGTGTATCCTGAATCTCGTGAAATATTACCGAAATTCTAGATGTCCCTCGAGGTCGGCAAGAATCCATTAGATAACACATTCAAAGAAAACAAAACAGAATCAGTCCTCAACATTTAATGTCCTTACACTCAGAGAATTTTCCGCTAAACGACAAAGTCGGTCCTCTAATCGTTCAAGTAGGTTACTTTAAAAGCAGAATCGTTCACTACTAAGCGATCTAGTTTAACGCTAAAATTATGACGTCCCAATCATAGAGTCACGCTTTTTTATCTTCAGAAGACCGTCAATTACTTTGAGGTATATGTGCGTCCCATTTTAACCGTTAAACGCATCCTATGCGTTGAAGTAGAATCTCTTATAGTTGAAACGATTCTTTGTTAAACGATTCGCACTCTGACCGTTAAAGGATCTATTTCTAAACTAATTCTCAAAACGATTGCACTCTAACCGTAAAAGTATTCCTTCATCGTTAAGAGGAAATTTCTCTGAGTATATAATTACAGCCTTGTCCTGGAGTACCGTACAGTTCAATTTTCTGAATTGAAGAAAATGCATAGAATTCTAAGAATCCAACAGAATTCAAAGGAACTCAAGTGAATTCAAAGTAATTCAAGTGAATTCAAAATATTTTTGGATAATATAATAAACCAGAGAATATTAATTACTAAGCCTGTCTGCTGTTTGCCGCGTAGGTATGCATATTAAAACGAGGGGCCAGCTCATGAAGGACAGTGGTTCTTCTTGACGACAAACATTTTTTGCCCTTTGAAAAAATAGTCGAACAATTTTTTATTGAAAATTTTAATTTCAAATATCTATTAAACTGGACCTGATAGCAACAAATGGAAGCCAAATTCGTGTTCAACATTGAAAAGTACTTCGGAAATGATATGTCGCATTCAGCGAGGACACAGGTCAGTGTCTAAGCCATTTTACACATCTGTAATGATTTATTCGATTAATTTTGGTATTGTATTTTGACATCAAACGAAAATATTTTTTCGCATGTTTTACGTAGTTTTTCAAAATTGAAGGCTTCTTCTTTGTCTGTAATAATCAAACTTTTGAAGAAACATACACTATTCTGGAATTTCTAGTCGCTTTGTTTTCTTTTTCGTTTTCAACTTGATAGAATAAAGTTAGAACCTTCTTGAAAGATTAATAAAAGCAAAGCGAAACTTTACATGATGCATTTATCAATTCAATACCTCCACGTTGAAAACACCACTCTTGGAGAGATCGTCTAAAACGACCAATCCGGCACACAGTGGGGCAAAAAAAACTTCCATGGACAAATTGATTTTCAGACTACAATTTTTATCCGATTTGAATTTTCGTTCTCACAAATAAAGAGAAATGAAATTGCCCCTAAATTTTTTTTTTCAATCAATTATTTGTCACTTTTTTTAAAACTTGGTAAGCAAAATGGAAAAAACAATCACTTGAGGTGAGCACCGTTTTTTCATAAAATATTTTTGTTCAATTTAAAATGTCTTATATGAGTGATCAAACCGTCTAAAAATATTGTCCAGTGGTGGTTTAGCAGTTTAAAAATTAACTGCACTTGTTGTAAACAAATAAATACTTGAAAATTGTTCCGTGGAGGTTAACAGGAGTTGGTCATTTATTTATTACCAAATTTAAACCATTTATAAGCAGAACTAGTTTTTCGATCGAATAGGTGACAATAAATAATTTTACATGCCTCTGATGTCACATTTTGCCGTCCATGGACGGTAATGAGAACATTGTCGTCCGCGCACGGACAAAATGCGACGTCCTCGGCATG
>JAUMHM010032652.1:0-16038 GCA_032362435.1 Melikaiella ostensackeni
ATTCCATGGAAATATGTTTTATTTTAATTATTATTGTTTGCTTTTTAATTTTACTCTTTATTATTTATTGAAACAATTTTTTAATTGCTTAGATTTGGGAATTTCATAATTGGGAAATGTTCCTGTGTCGGATATTTTATGATGTCGGCAGTTCTATAATTTCGAAAGGTTTAGAGTCAATTCTCTCAATTCAGAGAGATTTTTCAAAATTTTCGGAGAAATTTGAGTCAGATTGAAAGACATTCAGGAATTTCAGAAGCATTGAAGTGATTAAAGGAATTTCAAGACAAAATTTCCGAAAATTTTCTTCGAAATTTTCTACATCCTTTCTTGACATATCTATGATCTTCAAAAGTAAAATGCCTCAAATTAATTTCAAGCTCGAGAGAGCAAAGAAGACGATAATTGAAAGATTCATGTTGCTCGGTAACTATCAACCGCTTCTGCTCCGGTCGCGGCTTGTTTGCTTCTGCTTCAGTCGAAGGTTGTCTTCTGCTTCCGTCGCGGCTTAACTTCTGCTTCAGAGACGGCTTATCTTCAGCTTCGGTTACGACATATCTGCAGATTCAGTCGCGGCTTATTTCCTTCTGCTTCTGTCGCGGTTTTTCTTCTGCTTCTGTCGTGGCTTATTTCCTGCTTTAGTGGGGCTTATCTTCAGCTTCAGTCGCGAATTGGCTGCCGCTTCAATCGCATCTTGTTTTCTTCTGCTTCGCTCACAACTTTTATACCATGTAAAGCTGGTTATCTCACCCCACCAGAATAAATTTTGTTACGGAAAAACAAATTTGAGTAAGCCTAACTCTTTAAAACACAATAATAAATTACGCCATATTTCGCTTATGGAGGGAGGCTAATCAGTCAATCGGCGACACATAACCAAGGCGAAACAGAAAAAAAACAAAGTCGTTTGAAACTTGATAGGCTAATCAATGAACCGGTTACACATACCCAACATGACACGAAACGAGAAAAACAAAAACAAAGGAGCGTACAATTAAATTTTCCTTCAAACTGAATATAAATTAAGGCGGTGTCAAATATATATCCGAAAAATAAAGCGAACCCTTTTTATAAAAATTTTAATTTCAAAATCATGTTTACGTTCACATTTTTCTCTGTTGATCGGTAATTTGGAAAATAGAATATATTTTTCCATACAAAAGAAATGAAAGTTTATGATTGGAAAGCTATTCTGGAAGACCTTGCCGCTTTGTAAAATTATAAGATTAGAAAGTAGATGATTAATGAATAATATTATTATAAATGATAATATTGAAATAAATTCAACAGTTTACTCGACACTTCGACTTTTTGGGTTTGAAATCCAACTATTTGGTTGAAACAATTCTGGCGGAAAGATAAATTATTTGGTTGAAAATAAGATTTTCTAGTGAAAATTCATACGAGTATTTGCAGATTGAAAATTTAACTTTTTTGTTTGCAATTGACCTTTTTGTTCTAAAAATTAAACAATTTGGTTAGAACGGTTTTCTCGATTGACTGAAACAGTTTCTTTTACGTTAAAAACTTATATTTTTGGCTGCAAATTAAACTCTACGGTTGAAAGTTGAACTCTTTCATTGAAAATTCATTTTTTTGTTTGGGATCTTTTTTGCTGAAAACTTAACTATTTCAGTTGAAGATTCATTATTTTACTTGAAAAATCATCTTTTTTGTTGAAGAACGAACTATTTTTGTTAAAGATCAATTCTTTTTAGTTGAAAAGTCTACCATTATATTTCTGGTTGAGAACACCTCTTTTTTTGGTTAATTCTTTTTTGTTTGGTTGAAAATTCAATTAAGTTATGAATATTTAACAATTTTGTAAGAAAACCATTTCTTTGTACGGATATTCAACATTATTGTTAACAATAACTGCTCCTGAGTTGAAAATTTAACCATCTTGATAGAATATTCAAAAAATTGGTTAAAAAATTTTAATTCATCCGTTTTGCAGAAAATTGACCTTTCTGGCTTGAAAATTCAACAAATCAGTTGAAATGTTTTTTCCCGTTTGATTGAAAAATATTTCTTAGTTGGAAATTTAACTTTTTTGTTTAACATTCGTTTTTTTTTGTTTCGGAAAATTAATCTTCTTAGTAGTATCGCTACACCGATTCTATGTCAGCTACGTAATTTCAGCCACCACCGACAGATGGTACCACTGTCGCTGTCAGTAACGGACCAGCAACTGTTTTACCGAAATTTGGTAAGATAGGACACTACCATTAAATATTGTCACGATCAATAGGGTAGTCCCGTTTTACCGACCAAGCCACCACCCACCCCCACCTCTTCGCTCAACTTCCCCAACATCGCAAAGTATGACTTATATTTGTGCTAAGTTCTCGACAGTCGATAACGGTTCGTATCTGTGCTAAATTATCACTTGTCGATACTTTTTTCAGATGACGGAAAATTCAGCTCATACTTAACTAATACTCAAAGTGAATAAAATTTCTAGCAAGCTGGGATGAATTCGCGGCTTGCTCAAGGAAGTGGGTTCCTGAAATACCGAGCGAGAGCCCCAGGTGTCACTTAAGTTCTCGGATACTTCCGGTAGTAACTTCCAGTATGAACTTCCGGAAAAATCAACCTCTCTAGAAGTCATAACTCACGAGCACATCTCAAACGATTTACTATACACTGAAGTGTCTAGAAGCTTTGAAATATGAGGAGCTATTGCATTGAAAATTTTCTTTGTCATCAAACTTGCTAGAAGCATAGATACAGGACGTGATCTCTTAATCGAAGTTTTAAGAAGGCTCGAGATACGAAAGGCGCTATTTTCTCTCGAAATTTTCTTCTTTGAAGTTTCTGGAAGCAGTGCTTCTAGCTCTTCTGTTAGAAAGATCCATCGATGTTTCTGTATGGTTCGATGCAGAAGTGTATAGTAACGAGGGCGCACGCCACGTAGCAAATCAGCACCATATATATGACAACACTGCCCCGGCTGCGGAGTAACTGGCCTGTGATTGAAGATACGATAATTAAGTTGTTTTATTATTCAAAATGAGGTATTTTAACTCTGGACCTTGAAGGAAATTTAAAAATTTAAAGTTTGAGAGTAATTCAAAGTTGTAACATGTGTTGCTGCACTACAAGCTTCAAAGAGAGTCTATGACCCAACGATGCTTGTTTCTTTGGTGTGAGGCGGGTTGCTCCACTACAGGCTTTAGAGAAACTACGCCCCAGCGATGCTTACTCCTTCTATGTAAGGCTTGTTGCTGAACTACAGGCTTACGAGAATTACAACCTAATGATGATTTTTTTTTAATAGAAATCGAACCTTTGAGAAACTTCAATGTGCTAAGGAAAATATTTAGAGATTAAAACCTTCTAAAAGTCTAACCTTCTAGAGATATTGATGTCTACTAATTTTAATTTTCTGTTTATTCGAAAACTTAACCTAACATTATGAAGTATGGTTTATATCTATGCCAACTTCCCGACAGTCGATAATGGTTCGTGTTTGAGCTAAATCATAACTTGTCGATACCAGCAGTAGATGACGGGAAATTTAACTCATACTCAACTAATACTCAAAGTTATCGAAATTTCCACCTAGGTGAGATATATTTGACGTTTCGGACTTTCTGGAAACGTTAATGTATGAGGTCTCTAACGATTGTCTATACATCGAAGTTTCTAGAACGTTCATCATATGACGTTTTGTGTCGATATTTCTTGTTCTATGTAGAAGCATCAACGCATCCAATCATAACGACCACTTCAGTCTAACTGAATGCAAGCCAACTCAACTTAACCTATACGTAAGATGCGTATTTATCTCGAGCTAAAGGAAACGATATTGCCCGAAATTTGAAGAATGCAGCCCAACGATGTGTGACCAGCGCAGAAATTAGATTTCAATCCAGCGATGTTTGAATAATGTCCAACGTTGAAGATGCAGCCCAGCGACGTCTGTGATTGTCCGCCGCCGACAGTAAAATATATTTGGAGTTAGAATTCAACCCAACGATCTTTTGTAAAATTCAACGCCGGAAAGAAAGACACCGAATGAAATTTGAAATGAGCTCAACTAATTCTTAACTAGCTGGATGGGCCGAAATAAATCTACACTAATTAAATGATTGATTTATTAAGAAAAAAGTCAGCTTAATTTCACAAGAGAAAAGCTGAACCTATAATGGGCCAAACGATAACGTTGTTGGAACATAAGTTCACAATGGTTATAGAACTTTTCAAACATCATGTTGCTTCGGGAAGTTTTAGAAGTATCAACACTTTCAGTCGCATTTTCATCATCATTGTCATCGTCGTCGTCGTCGTCGGCTTTACTTTCAGCATGATGCCTGATACTCGACTGATCCTGAGTCAAGGACCAGGTCTTGAGAGCAAGAGCATTTCGAACTGCACAATTTCGATTCCAGCATTAAGTATAAAGATTACACGTGATGGAAATTGTGCTCTATAATGACTATGAAAATACACAGCAGGTAGCCTGCATTCGGTGTAAAATCTCTCAGTGAATATGTCAAGCTGCATATGAAAACGGACTTGATCCAGCTGACTATTATACTACTCCTGACTGTACGTAGGGTGCTATGCTCAAAAATACAAACGTCATATTTGTACTTCTCATTGACATTGACATGTTGTTGATGGAGCAAGGCAAACGTGGTGGGGTAAGTCAATGACCTAGCCGGTAAATCATTACCAACAACAAATATGTGACAGTTTTCAACGAAAATGTGGAAATTTCATACTTTGATGTAAATAGCCTGTATGGTTGGGCGATGGGACAACTTCTTTCATACGGTGGTTTCGAGTGAGTCACAAGTTTGGGAAATTTCGATTTTAATCTACCAGATGAATCACCCGTTGGTTATATACTAGAAGTTGATTTGTACTACCCAGCCGAGCTTCATGACGAGCATAATGATTTACCATTCTGTCCAGAACACTTGAAACCACCAGGTTCCATCCAGGAGAAGGTTCTATGTACTCTCCTACATAGAGTACTCAAATTTAATCAGCCAAATAGCTCAAAAGTTACATAGATTTCAATATTCAAAAGAGAGAAGAAGCTAAGAATGAATTTTTCAAGTTAATTATATAAAATAATAAATAATGCAGTTCACAGTGAGACAATGGAGAGCTCACAAAGGCATGTAAATGTGAAACTCGTGACGCAGTGGAAGGGAAGGTATGGAGCAGGAGCCCTCATAGCTAAACCTAACTTCCACAGCCGAGCCAATTCCAGTGAAAATCGTGTGGTTATAGAGTTGAGAGGGATAGAAGTTTTATGCAATAACACAATCTATGTGGGACTGACAATGGTGAAGATTTCGTTAAAAAAGTAAAAAGGGTAAAATCGGGTATCGTAAATAACACAAAAAACTTTAACGACTACACTGATTGTTTGCGAAATTTAGTGATTCAAAGTAGAACGCAATGTATGATCAGATCGAGCCTACACAATGTCGAAACGAATAAGCAGTAAAAAATTGCATTGAGTCCTTACGATGATGAGCGATTCTTGCTTCCAAATAGTACTGACACACTCGCATGGAGACATTATAAAGTTATCGCAATGGATGTCGATGAGGTTTTGCATGAAAGTGATATGGAACTTTTAGATCTTGGTGCGCAAGATTAGTTGTGAATAGTAATTATACGGTTCTTTCTTATTTTAAATAGTACTTATCAGAGTTAATTAAAATAAAACAATATATTTTAATATAAATTGCATTTTTTTTGTTTATCAAAATCATTCAACTAATTAGTATGAGCGTAGATCTAATATTTAAACACAAGTTCATGGCCTCATCATTCATTCATCATTGGTTCAACATCGATTCAACGTTGACTTATTGTCGATTCAACGTTGGCTTAGCATCAATGCAATGTTGGAATAGCGTCTATTCAACAATTTACTTCATGAATCAAACTATCAGTGTCTGTGTACATGAGTTAAAATTTGGTTCCATATGTTTCACACATATAGCTGTAGTAAAAGTCGTAAATTAGAATTTTAGACACATCCAGCACTGTCAGCTCCACATAGAGTGGCTTGTTTGATGAAACTTTTATCTTTTTCAACTTTATAGCCACAACATTTTCATTGAATATAGCTCGGCTGTGAGAGTGGGGTTTAGTTATGAGGGCTTCTGCTCAATACCTACCTTCCCACTTCGTCACGAGTTTCACGTTAACGTGCTTTCGTACGTTCTCCACGGTCTTACCGTAAACTGCATTATTAATGATGGTCTAGAAAGTTTCTTACAATGCGACAGGTGTTTAATGAAACCGCTTTTTGAGCCTCTGCCAGTATCCTACTGACTTCTAGATGTTTGAAATTTTTATTGCATCTTGTGAGCACATTACCTGTTGCGGAAATGACAATACAAAAAATAGATGCATGTTTCACATTTCTCCATGTTGTCTTTACTTCATGCCTTTGCTCACTATACTTGTGGATCTTAGTTGTACAGGTTGTCTTCAAGTTTCGGTTAAATTTACAAGCAATTCAGGACAAATTGTTGACGTTACATGCCCGCTACATTATTACGTTTGTGCGTGTACTCTTTCTGAGCCATTATGCGATGAACATCAATAATGTGCTCGATGATTTCATTGGTATTTCCGCACAATAGACACCTGTCAATCACGTCTTGATGTTATACATGCTAGCGATGATTTCTGATGCTGATAACCCTGTCCTGAATCGCGATCACGAGTCCCTCCGCTTCCGGAAAGCCAACGCTCTTTTGCAGCCAAATATTGGACGTCTCTTTGCCCACATCATGCTGATCTCGCCTTCGGTTAAAATAGTCTCACAACTGTATAACTTGTGATATACACAGTTGCTTAACATCTGCGGAGCCCCTACCTCCACTATGTCATACTGAACTGCCCTTCCAATCACCGAATTACTGTGATGCATTCGATGCCTGGTCATATCAAGGCGGATGGTTCTGTTTACCCTGTCAAGGTCGGTGTTCGACCATTTGATGAGCCCAAAAAAATGCGTGAGGACAGGGATCGCATTGTTACTAATTGACCTGACCTTATCATTAGCCTTTTATTAATTTTCGTATGCTATATACCCTTTAACTCAAGAATACCCAAATATTTATATAACTCACCCTCAGTCATTGCCTCGATGTGATCCTCGTTCTCGTCATCTCATTCTGTGGTCCCTAATTCTGCCCTGATTAATTGCACTGTTCTGCATTCACCTAGTCCAAACTCCATGCGGATGAACATTGGGAAGCGTTTTTATAACATGGATCACTTGCTGTAGTTCCTGGTTTGAACTAACGTATGGTTTTAGGTCATTCATGTATGGAAGAATGGTCAGTTGATGACCATCCTCGTTATCATATACTCTGAACACAACAGACATGCTATTATGGTTTTGCTCAATGAATTTAGCGCTGAACAGAACCATAATGCACTAAACGAGTTTTTTGGAAAATATCCATCGTAATGCGAATTAATCTAATTATCCTTGGTTGCCCATGATCAAAATAGCCGACTCTTCTTCCTCAAAGCATCGCCACACGGCGCAAGAAGTCGACGATAAGTGGGCAGATGTTGTAAACTTTTGAAACTTCAAACGAATAGTCATGTGGTGCCGAAGGAAACATGCTTGCTTCTGGTCAATATAAACTATATGGAAGTTTCTTTAATCTTTTCTACCTCGCGTCATCACCATAGCGTCAATGGTGACTAGATCTTTACTACCCTGCAAGTTTTGAACATACTTATGCACTTAGCAACCTATTTACATACTTACACATACATACTCACATACATATATACCTACTTACATACTTAGCAACATACCTTCTGTTCTTCTTTAGGATGTTATTCTCGTCGCAATGAGAGTAAACATTATCTGCAATCACAGGTATAAGGCACTTATGACTCGTTCGGGGACAGGCTGTTGGTCGAAATTCAGATGGATTTTGAGCGTCTGGCTTTTCAAGCAACATATACGTGGTAACTTTGAGCACGAATCCTGACATAAGATCTGGATGTTCGAAGATCTTTTGAAAACAACTTGCCAATGCAGAATGCACACTCGTCAGGTACTTTTACCAGAAATTTTGCACCACATCTGGACCTGGAGCTTTCCAGTTACTTGCCCTTTTCAACACCGCTGAAACGTCTAAGTCTGTGATGTTAGTGAACTCCGTTACAGGGTTTTTACTTGCGCTTTGTTTTTCTAGTTGGAACCACGCAGCTGCTAAGCTGCTTCTGTTTGTTTTCCTCAAACACCCGACTAGCAATCATCCTTTTTTCCCAATTGAGGAACTTCGGTGTCTTGCTGGACATTTTTATCTCTACTTAGTTCACGAAAGAGCCTTTCTTCATATACCTGGAAGGCTTGATTTTGTTGCCTTTCTGTCCTACTCTTATTGTACCGAAGCAGTCTGTCAGTGAGAACGCCAAGTCTCTGCCACTGGTATTTTATTGTAGTTTCTACCAATATTTTTTATGTCAATGTCTCGTTGTTTCGAGGGTGAATGATTTTGGTAACATGGCATGTCAGTTTTGTGGTTCTAGTTCCTTTCTTATATTGAGATAATATACCCAATTTACTCCTTACTTTGCCGACATTCATATCCGGCCTGATTTTCCATGGTGGGTTTTGCCCTCTTTCTAGCGGAAATTCTGCACTTGTAGGCTTAATTCCAACTTTCCAATAGTTGCTACAGCTGCACGATACACAAGAGATTGCACCTGTCACGCAGTTAGTTCTGTATTCAAATGCATTGACAAAACCTTGTTGTTCAGATGCCTTATAAGTGCATGCAGATCCCGTGTAATGAATGTCTTTGGCAGAGAATGCCTTCGTATTGGTTCTACATCTCTGAACTCTAGTAGAGCTTGACCAAAATTTCTTTCAAGGTGCTGTAGTTTTTCTGGGTTTTCGCTGTTCACATCAACGTGTAACATGAATTTCTTCAAATATTTGTTCTGAATAGTCGACGATGTCTAATTGTGACGTAACTGTTATTTTCATTGCACTAACCAATTGTGAGCGAATACAGCATGCCAAGTGTCGTATCAATATCGATCCGCTAAAACCGGTTTGCCGAAAAGTGTCAAGCGATGAGCATCGACTCATTCAATCACGAATCGTCTTGTCCGATTCATCAGTTAATTATTCTCTTGAATTTTGCATGGCGTCACGCTTTCCGTACTCTGAGAGGCTCGTCAAGTGTGGCGTTTTTTGGGAATATCCAATGAGAATTGTTAATTTGAAGCTTGATCTGTTTCTATGCCATTCTAAATGATGTCGCTCTTCTTTGTACCATATCGATGTCAGAAGTTCGTTCAATGTGATTGCGATTTACACATGTTGGTTATAATGATCGATCAAATCAATCTGTTGTTGCGAAAGCATATCGTCGTCACGAGTGCATGAATTTGGTCCATCACTTGACATTCTTCAGGATCACCACCAATCAAATCTCATAGAACTTCATCGCAGCGCATTTAAGTATAATTTTATTTGTATGAAATTTTAATTCGCATTTGTGTTTGTTAACGTGATTAAATGATTAGTATTATGATTGAATGATTAGTATGGTACCGTATGCTATAGCTTCTCATTTTATTTTTTTAAAATATCGATTCAACTGTTTGAAGACTCATGACTACAGGTTTAACAAATATTTTTGTTGTTTTATTGACATTAGTAAATAATTTTGATTCACTCGAATATCTTCTGTTCACCATGTCCGATATTATTGACTCATAAATAGTTATTTAAGAAGAGTTTTGAGTTTGACTAATGACCTCAAAAGAAATTCATAGAAATGATTCCAAAAGCTAATTTGAAAAAAAATTACATTGGTGCCCAAATAGGGACATGAGTGTCCAACTTCCATGAATGAATTAACAGCATTTGTATAAAATCAATTGATTCAGCTCCCATCAATACCCGATCTCGAGGAGGTCAATTACTTTCTGGTTTAGAGAGAGCGAGACGAACACGAAGTCTCATTGGTCGAATTAATTATCATAATACGCGTCGTAATTCATTAAAAGGGATGACAGATAACGTTAGTACTCAAAATATGACTCTCGAACAATTACGGGAGGAATTTAGGCGTACGCGTATAGCGGCTAAAGCCCAACAGCAAGAAATTGAACGATTACAAAATCAAGCACTGCCTCCGGCACCGCTTCAGGGGGATGTGGGGGATCGTTTGATAAATGCTCTACTTACTGAAACGCAAGGAATTCACATAGAGGCAAAGCCCCCGAAATTTGTAAACGAAGCTAGAAACCCCGAAGAGTTTCTAGAATCCTTGGATAAATGCTTTCGGATTAACGGTATTCAAGATATAAATAAACTGAAGGTTTTGGATAGTGCGCTTGGAGTTCGTGCAAAAAATTGGTACGATACGAGCGGATACAGTTTTGACGATTATGACGTGTTTTAGGCTGCCTTCTTGTAAGAATTCTACTCAATTCCGATTCGAGTTAAGATTAAGGCTGCTTGGCTCGCGAGACGATTTGATCCCAGTAAAGGAAACCTCCAGGCCTACTTTCTTGAACAAGTGAAGGAAGCACAATATTTCTCGCTCGCGATGGAAGCTTATGAAAAACATTATAATAACATTATAATATCTATTCATTATAATATATAATATATATAATAATATATATACATTATAATATAAATTATATTATATAATAATAACATTATAATATAATACAACCAATGCCGATTCGCGTCCGTGAATTATTAGTAGCTGTAGATTTCGCCGAACTGAATAAAATTACCCAGACTTTGGCACAGCTAGATGCGATATTTGCAGATAAAAATAGTAGACATAGGAAAACACAAAATAATAATAAGAGCAATTCCAAGTATAGTAATAACGGCCAAAATAATCAGGAGCGCGACCAACAGAAGACTCGAACGTTTCAGATCAGTGCCGATAATCCAAGAAATTGTACGTGCGGTTTCGTTCATAAATACCCAGACGAAGTTATTGTGTCAAAGTTGAGATCAAGTCATTTCAATCAGGGCTGTATTTCCAATAATATCGGATTTTATAATAACGCGATGCAACTCCCAAATTTGAATGTTCCACCGTCAATTTTCTCATCAATTAATTTAAAATAATAGTTGGCGCGATGTTGACAGGTCGAACAATGCGTCAAGATCCATATGATTTTCTTGGTGACCTTGGGCATAGTGTACAAAGTGAAACGGGTCAAAATGTGCCAAATTGGATAGAAACCGACGAAAATTAAAAAACAAATGATGGTAAATGTGAATGTCGGACAAAATGCCTATTTAACATCTTTTCTCGTGGTGCCACATTTGACAAGTTCTATTATATTGGGAAATGATTGGTTCCTGGAAAATGGAGTTACAATTGATTATTTGAACCCATCAATTTTAATCAATGGAATTCCAGCTCCGGACTCATTCGTTTCATTCGATAGGGCTCCGTCTGAGGAGATTGTGGCATCCATAGAAGATGACATAATTTATGTACAAATAATATGTTTGGAGGTTACAGTTGTCAAGGAGATTTCTAATATAGCTTTGAATGATTTCGCAATTCGAGGTACGAGTGGATTCAATCATGACGTCACCCTATCAGTCGTCAGTGAAAGTGCTGATAAGTCTCAGGCAGTTTTTATTGATTCTAATCAGTCGCGAATTGTCAATAACAAAGATAATCTCTGCAATATCACACATAATGAAACTTTGCTTGGTGATAATATCCTCGACATGCCTAGTATAATGAATCAAAACGCAGACAAATTTTATTTGGTGGATTTATTTTCTGAATCACCTTGCGATAGTACTTGTATTTCTAGAGAGATAAAGATCAAAAGAGATGAGCGCTAAGGAGATATCCCCAACCCTATATTAGTCTCTGAAAATAATGACGTTTATCATGATTTTCTAAATCGTTTCTGTAATTCACATTTAGTTCATGCAAATTGAAATTTTGAGAATGATTTTGACTTTTTAACACAAGAGGAAGTGATTCAATTTTCTGAAACTAATCATTTGAATCGGATAAAAACATGACAGAAAAAGCCTCAGCGACTTTTTTGGACGAGATACGGGAAATAGCAATCTCACTTGCGAGATCCGGTGATACCGAAAAGAAAGCTTTTATTGATTGTATGTTAAAGTTTGAAAAATAATTTTCTTCGAAAAGTAATAGTGCTGGTGTTTATGAATTTCGAATAAGCATAAAACCGCATAATGTATCTGTAAGAAAGTCATATCTTGTCCCATTTGCTTACGGTGCCTTAGTTGATAAAGAGATTGAAGAAATAATAAAAAATGAATTATTACAAAACTTTTATGTCATCAAACATATGCCAGCGACTTATCTTGCGAATGGATATTGGCAAATTTCATTGTATAGGGATTCCTGAAAATATACGGCATTTTTGCATGGTTCAAAATTATATTAATTATGTAGAATACCATTTGGTATAAAGACGGCTGGTTCAGCAGTCATTCGAGCTCTCGGTTTAGCATTAGGAAATAAGTTCAATGATATTCTCAATATCTACATCAATAATTTGCTTATCGCTACCTCTAGCAATGCTTATGATCATTTTCATGCTTATCTTCAATTTTTCAAGTTCTACGAGATCTCAATTTTACTTTAAAATTGAGAAAATATCTGTTTTGTCGCGAATGGGTTTATTTTCTAGATTATGATTCGTCTCAATTTTATTTGACTTTTTAAAAGCAAAAATTCTACTCATTTGACTCTTTCTTATCTCGCGTCGTTTGGCTCAAAAATTGAAATTGAAATATTCCAATATCATTTTCCATACTCAAGAAATAAACTATGCCTCCTATCAAATATGTTGAGAGGAAAAATTATAGGCTTTCGTGAGAGCAAAAATTTTGATATCTTAAATTTTTTTGTATCTCGCGTTATTTGAGTCAAATTTGAATTTTTGATTATTCAAAAAAATTCAAAAGTTGTTATGACAATATTGTAGGGCTTTCAAGAAGCAACGTTGTTCTATTCTTGACTTTTATGCATATCGTACATTGTTTGGCTTAAAATTTTCATTTTCAATTCTTTTTTTGAATTTTGAAAATACTATGATTGTCATAATTTTCTTTCTATCGGAAAAAGTCATAGAGATAAACGGTTTGACTTTCGGAGTACTACGAACAGTCGTACATATAATTTTAAAATCTCAAATAAAATAGCTAACTAACGAACTGGACCTTAAGTTTTCGTCACCAAAAGGGAGTAGCAAAGGCCAATTAAATAGATTAATTCTTTCGCAAGTTATCGCGCTCGTAGGCAGACACACATACAGACAGACACACATACAGACAGACACATTCGTAAAAACCTATTTTTCGGGTTCAGAGGGTCTCAAAACGTGGACATTTGACAAAACCGGGGCGGGGGTCAAATTTTACACAAATCTAATACCTCCTCTGATGAAAATGTTGTAGTAAATAGTTTCCATTAAAGAAAATATGAAGTAATTAGTAATGTTTGAAAAAAATCTAATAAACAAAAACATATTATAGTCATTTCTCGCTCTGAAGACTTCATTCTTTTGACAGAATGGATCCAAAATTTGTCGATGATGAATAATATGTATCGTGTTTTGATAACTGATAACAATTTCCATCTGTTGAAATAAATTTTATGAACAAATACAGATTTTCGTCTATGTTCAACCAGCAGGTTTCTTTTTTTCAGCGGAATCAACTCTGAATAACTTGGAAAAATCCTTCCCTTTTGATAATCCATTAACGAACAATAATTGTTTATTTTTTAAACAATTGTTAAACCAATTCCCAACTCGACAACTTTAAAAAAGTAAACTACTACAATAGTCTGTTTCCTTCTTATTCTTGCGAACATCACTTGTGAAAATCTTATTAACAATGTTGGAGTTAGACTTGATGTTCTCATGTTTTAATTAATAAAATGCTAATTTATGCCTTACTTCAATTAGCAAAGGCTTTTTTTCATTGATTCTAAAAGGTTTTATGTAAATCTATGAAGATTAAAATGCATCGTGCACGAGGTCTCAAACATATAAAAAATGTATTAATTTTTAAAGATCAGCATGAAAAACAAAGATAAACGTTCAAAGATTATTATTGTGTAAGAAATAACACTCTCGAATTTTTTCTGAAATAGTAAAAGATTGTCTAATAATGTTTCATATAAATTTATCTGTATGTCAAAAATATATGTTTTTTATGGGATGTTGCAAAATAAGTATAATTGTCCTGAATTTGTTTTATTATTTATATTTCATAACATATGCTCTGGAAAGCTATATTTTCCTTAAACACTTAATAAATTGTATATTTTTATCTGCATTGCTCGATTGACTTTTCCTTAACGACAGTGCTTTGAGCTTGGCACTGAAATTGAAAAGTGTACATGTCTTATTATTCAATGAAAATATCAAATTTCGTGACATAAAAATTCGACAATTCAAAATTTCCAAGCTAAACAAATTTAACAATTTTAATCTACAGCTAAACAATTTTAATTTGAAAGCGATTTAAAAAATTTTGAAGTTTTATTCGCTCAAAATAAAAGCCTTTCTCAAACTTGAGACTTAAAAGAAGGAACAATTTCAAAATTCAAGTTTTCGGGATAAATTAAAAAGCCTTCAAGTATGCACAATTCAAATCTTAAGATTTTCAAGTGTATAATTTCTGTGTTATGATTGCAAACTCACATTTTCTTTCGAAAGCATTCCTTATTGGACGATTCCAAGTTGAGAATCTCAAATATTTGAAGTGCTCGAATTCAATTTTGCGACATTAAAAAATTTTAATGGCAAATCGGGTAAACTAAAATGATTTTTGGGAGTTTTCAAAAGATTGAAAAATAATTTAAGACTTGAAACGATTTGAAAAATTTTCAATAAAATGTAGATTTTCGAAGATTTCTAAATGAAATTTTGAAGCTTTTTGAGGATTTTGAAAGATTTCAACAGAATAAAAAAATTTTCTTAAGATTCCCAGGAAAATTGAAAATGATATCTATTCTGGAAAATCAATTCTAAGCGGGTATTCAAAAAGATTTCCCGAATTATTGAAAAAGAATGTAAAAGATTTTAAGGCAATTTTTTTTATTTGCAGGATTAAAAAAAATTAGGAAAAATTCGAATCATCTCAAAAAATGTTCAGAAGTTTTGATGAAATTTCAATAATAATAAGGAATTTGAAACGATTTGAAAGAGGTTTAAACAAAACGGGGCCGACTAAAGAGTCCCGAAAAATAAAACTCCTGACAGTGGAAAATTCCCGAAAAATAAAATTTTCGAAATAGATTTGAATATTTCCAAAGTAAAATTGCCGACTTTATAAAATTGTCGAATTTAAGAAATTAAAGGATTCTGAAGTAATAACATAATAAATAAAATAAATTTATACGATAAAAATATTTTTTATTTTATTTATCATTATTTAGTTTTTAATTTTATATCTTATTATTCATCAGAACAATTTTTTATTTGCTTAGAATTTTCTCCTGCTTTAGCGGCGGCTTATCTTCAGCTTTAGTCGCCACTTATCTGCTGCTTCATTCGCATCTAGTTTCCTTTTGCTTCGGTCGCAGCTTTTATACCATGTAAAGCTGGTTATCTAACCCCACCAGGATGAATTTTATCACGAAAAAACAAATTCAAGTAAACCTATCTGTTTGAAATACAATAATAAATTACGTTTATAGCTCCCTCATGGAGGGAGACTTGTCAGTCAATCGGCGACACATAACCAAGGCGAAACAGAAACAAAAACAAAGTCGTTCAAAAGTTAATAAGGCCAACAAATGAAGCGGTTACACGTACCCAACATGACACGAAACTAGAAAAATAAGAACAAAGTAGCATACAATGAAATTTTCCTCAAAACTGAATATAAATTGAGGGTGTGTCAAATATCTTTCGAAAAAATGAAGCAAGCCATCCTCACAGAAATTTAAATTTCGAAATCTTGTTTACCTTTACATTTTCCTCTCTTGATCGGTAATTCAGAAAATAGGATACATTTTTCCATATAAAAAAAAG
>JAUMHM010032690.1:0-16037 GCA_032362435.1 Melikaiella ostensackeni
AGCATGTTCGGAAATATTTTTATCTGGATCAAGAACTGTCTTTAGTCTATTGCACGGATGTTAATGGACTTATGGATGAATTTAAACCAGGAGTTTACAAAAATGAAGAGTGGAGGTTATTCATAGACTCTTCTAAACGAAGCCTGAAGGCTGTCTTATCCCACAATACAAACGCATATGCATCGATACCAATAGCTTATTAAACAAAACTTAAAGAAATTTACAGTAATATGAAAATCATCTTGGAAAAAATCAAGTACGTACAACATAAATGGCAAATTTGTGGAGATTTCAAAATTCTTTTCATGCTTCTAGGACAGAAATCAGGAAATACGAAGTATCCTTGTTTTTTGCACTCGCAGGACAGCCGGGATCGTGGTAATCATTACAAAAAAAAACTTAGGCTGAAAAGAATGTCGCTGGAAGAAGGATCCAGAAACGTCATCAATGACCCATTAGTGGAGCCATCAAAAGTCCTCCTTCCACCTCTTCATATTAAGTTGGGTCTCATGAATCAATATGTGAAAGCGCTAGATAAAAAGGGACAATGTTTTCAGTATATTATAATTTCTCAGTTTCCCCAATTGTCCGATTCTAAATTGAAAGAAGGGATATTTGATAGACCTCAAATTCGACAGCTATTAAAAGACGACTTTTTTGTTACAAAAATGACTTCAACTAAGAAAAGAGCATGGCTCGAATTCAAAAATGTTGTTGAACGATTTCTGGGAAACGTTAAAAGTCCAGAGTGGAAAAAAAAGTTTTCGAGAATTGTCGATAGTTTCAAAAAATTTAAGTGTTTAATAAGTTTGAAGCTCCATTTCATGGATTCTCATGTTGAATACTTCTCTGAAAATCTTGGGGACTACAGTGAAGATCAGGGTGAAAGGTTCCATCAAGATATTGGGGATTTGAACATGCACTGCGACACTGTCGGTCCCAACACGAACTAACCAATATGGCCGTAGATGACATATTAAATACGCGTTAAACATCACGAAAATCAGGAAAAACATAGCGTTTAACTGTAATGATCGTCCCACTGAATAAATAAGTGATGTGATAAGTAGCTCTGATAAGCAAAATACTTTTGAGCTGATAATTATTTGCTCCAATAATGGAATTTGCATGTGAATATCGAAAATTAACAAGTTTCGGAGGTTGTTGCGTCAGTGGTTGTGACTCACAAGAGAATAAAAACTTCAATTTAAGTTTTCTTAGAGTAACAAAGCTTGGAAGTGTTAAAATGAAAAGGCGAAACTTATTTGGAAAAATTGAAGTTGTAGATAAACACAGTGAGTGGTTGAGAAATTGAAATGTGATAGATAATAACGTCAAGACTTTACTCGTCTGCTCCTTGCATTTTTATGAAAATGATTACTGATTTCCAGGTTGGTATGCTAAATATTAATTGAATAAGTAATATTGAATATAATATTTAACGAAAATATAACCGTTATGATTAGTATGTGTGAAATTGGTATGTGTCAGAGATCCGCTCAACTTATTCATCTTGAATGTGTGTTGTTTTACTAATTATACGTATTTAATTTATCATGGGATGTGAGATGCTCCAAAAGGCAGTGGAGAACCAATGACAGTATGAAAGGCAGAGCAAATAAAAGGCAAGTAGTATAGCTAGGCCGGTTCGGGAGCAGGGTTCTGTTCCATGCTAAATGTTGGTAAAACAGTAACCGATAATTTACCTCCAGTCGATAAGTCGGTCGGTAAAGTATAAAAGTGGCATGTAATCTTATCTCAGTCATTAAGAATGGTCCCTGCAATACGGACCGAGTGTGTTGTCTAAGTTCAGGTAGGTGGCTACCGCGAAATCCCCCTTCTGATTTCTAGAAATGTACTTTTTCCAGAAGCTTTGATCGATGCGGATCTATTGCCTTTGACATTTTTTCTTCATTGAAGTTTCGGGAATACGTCTGTCGGTAAACAGTAAACAAAATTTCGAGAAAGCTAAAACAAATTCATGGTTCGCTCAGCGAGGTGGGACCCTGCAAGAACGATCTACCTGGAATCAGTTTCTGGAAGCATTGCTTCTAACTTTTATGTAAGAAAGATCCATCGATATTTCCGGATGATTCGACGCTGAGGTGCATAAATGTGAGAGCGCACATCACATAGCAAATCAGTCCCACACGTATGGCAATATCGCTTCAGCTGTAAGACGGGTTGCTGCACTACAGGCTTCAGAGAGAATCTATGGCCGAACGATGCTTGTTCTTTTGGTGTAGGGCGGGTTATTTCACTACAGGCTTTAGAGAATCTACGGCCCAACGATACTTATTCTTTCTGTGTGTAAGGTGTGTTTCAGAACTACAGACTTACGACAATCGCAACCTAATTATGCTTTCTTTTCAATATCCACTAAGCCTAGCCTAAATGTAAACTTAGTACAAACACACACATTTTTTTCCTTGTTGGCTTATAAGTAATCTCTTTACAACATAGAAAACTCATTATTCATCAAACTTGTAACAAAAAGACAGTTACTTCAAATATTTAAATTCAAAGTTATTACATGGTCCTTCAGAGTAACAAAAGAAGAGCCTTTTTGTCTTAGCTGCTTTTTCCATCTTCTCGAACGTATCCTCACAGTTGACGGCTTCAAAAGTTTTGATGATTCTACCAGGTAATAAGACTGCAAACTGGTTCTCCAGTTCAACCACAATCCTCGTACCATACTTCGTGTAAACTTTTGGAATATTGGAAACAGCATACTTCGTTTTTGGACTAAGGTCGGATAGCGGTTTCGTAGATGAGACTCCATCCATACGACCAATTGCGTTGATGACTTTAAGATTCATATTCTCCAAAGACATTGTTTCTTACTAGAAGACTTACAGACACACGGCGAAAAACTTCAATAGTTACTCATAGACATAGTGCGAAATGATTCTCGGCGAGTGTGTAAAACTATTTCTTACTATTGAAAAGGCATTAAACTTGCTGTTGCCACATGCGCCCTTGAATAAAATCAATAAGTGGTGAAATGAGTGTCTGCTATGCTTGAAGACGGTAAAAAAGGATCTCTATAGTAGACCATCTCCAACATTAAATGAAAAAAGAAGATGCCTTAACGTCATCGAACATTAAGAGTGTCTCGGAGCACGTTTCGATTTACTAGCTAGAAAAGAAAGTGGAGTTCAGAGCAAGCAACCGCAGCGTGATGTCATCAGTGATCGAATAAAGTGGATTGATGTCGATAAAGCTTTTGATAGCAGAATTCGGGCATGCGTCATTGCTAACCTGGTTCACAAAGATGTCCTTGCTTTCCTAGATGACGCTGCAGTTTTGTGTGTAGCGGAAGTGAACAAGACCCAACATGAACTCACAGTTCTGAAAGTCAACGCTGTGCTCATTGCCATGTATCCGCCTAACAGGGAAGAATTTGCTAAACGCGTGTCCAACTATGAACAGTATAAGGATGAATTGAACTTTCCCGAAATCAAGTTTCATGTTGCCTTGAAAGATGTGGTAAAATTTGGACAACAAAATAACATCTCCATTAACGTCTACGGAATGATTACAAAAAAGAAGAAATTCATAGTAACTCCTCTTCATCTCACTACACAAAAAAAAACATCACGTGAATCTTCTCCGAGTAGAGGGAGACTACTATATGTCAGCAAGGATAGTCGCGACGAAGAAGATGATGTACAGGACAATAGAAAACAGTTTTTCAACTTCCACTTTGTTTGGATCAAGGATCTCTCTCCATTAATTAGCAGTCAGCTATCGAAACATGATTTAAAAAAATACATCCGTGAACGTTGCTTGCACTACTTCTCTTCTGAAGGCAAGCTCATTGCTTACAGTGAAGATTGCTCGAATTTAAATGATTGTGAAGCAGTGCTACCTAAACCTGCAAAAAACTTCATTTAGATTCTTCAAAAATCGAGGAAAAGTTCGTTTCATAATTAATGCAAACCGTGAGTCGCTATTAAAACCTAGAATATCAAGACTCGCGAACCATACAAAGTATGGTTGAGGAAACTCAAGTCAAATTCAGGTTTATAGATTCATTTCGATTCATGGCTTCTTCCTTGGAAAAGTTAGCATTGTACCTCACCAACTATAAAATTGTGAATTCTGTATTGTCTGGCCTCCAAAGAAAAAAAATTGAGCTCCTAATGAGGAAAGGTGTTTTTCTCTACGAATACCTTGACTCGAGACAGAAACTAAAAGAAAGTTAGTCAACACAAAAAGAAAAATGCCACAGCACTTTGAATGACTCGACAATACCTGATGAGGATTATACACATGCACAACACGTATAGTCTGCGTTTAATCTTAAGAATTTTGGTGAATATGTAAAGCTGTACACGATGTACGCTCAAATTTACAGGGGTAAGATTAACTCCTCACTGATGTTGACATGCTGTTGATGATTGAGCAAGATAAGAAGGGTGGAGTAAGCCAATGTCCTAACCGATATGCCTTTGCCAACAAGTATATGGTAGTTTTCAATGAAAATGGGAAAATAATCTGCATCATATATTCACAGAGTTCTTAAATTTAATCAGTCTACATCGCTCAAAAGTTACATAGATTTCAATAGTGAAAGAGAACAGAAGCTCAGAATGAATTTGAAAAGAACTTTCACAAATTGATGAATAGTGCAGTTTACGGTAAAACGGTTCGAGAGCACGTTAATGCAGAACTCGTGACAAAGTAGGAGGGTAGGTATGGAGCAGAACTCCTCATAGCTGAACCGAACTTCCACAGCCGAGCAATTTTCAGTGAAAATCTCGTGGTTATAGAATTAAGTAAGACGGAAGTTATGTTTAACAAGCTAATCTATGTAGGGCTTACAGTGTTGGACGTGTCCACAATTTTAATCCATGACTTTCACTACGATTACATGTGCAAAAAGTATGGAAATAAGTGTAAACTATTGTATACTGACACGAACAGTCTAATTCACGAAGTGAAATGTGATGACACTTACGCTGACATGAAGACTGACGTTTACAAATTGGACACATTCGACTACCCTCGTGACAATATTTTCGGAATGGCGCCAGCCAACAAAAAAATTCTCGGCCTTATGAAAGATGATTGTTCTGGTGGAATTATTAGGGAATTTATTGGCTTGCGGAGTAAGATGTACAACATCCGCGTCAACGGTGAAGACTTTGTGAAAAAAAAACAAATGGTGTCAAAGCAAGCGTTGTAAAGAAAAGTATTACTTTCGATGACTACACTGAATGCTTACGAAATTCAAGTATCCAAACCAGATCACAATATGCAATGAGATCAAGACTGCATAATGTTGAATCTATTGAACAGGAAAAAATTGCGTTGAGCCCATATTACGACAAATAATACCTGTGGTAAGATAGTACCGACACATTCGCGTGGAGTCATTTCAGAATCATGGATATCAACGACGACGACGACTATGACGTTTTAACTGATAATGACCTAGAACTTTTGCATCTCCTTGTTGAAGACTAGTTTATGAATAATTATTGTAAATAATTGTGGATAGTAATTGTGAGGATTTGATTGATGAAAAACAACATTATACATATAAACAGCTTTTTTATTTATCAAAACCTTACATCTGGTTAGTACGAGCGTATACATAATATAAATATAACACTAGTTCATAGATTAAAACTAGTTGATTCATCGTTGGCTTAACATCGATTCATCGTTGGTTCATCGTTGATTCAACATGGATTCATTATTAGTTCATCGTTGATTCATCGTTTGTTCATCCTTGATTCAACGCTGGTTCAGCGTTGATTTGAAAATTGCACAAAGCTCATTCGACATTTCTTCAACGTTGACTCAACATTGCTTCAATGTTAATTCAACGTTGAGTCAACATTACTTCAACGTTGGTTTAACGTTGATTCAACATTGCTTCAACGTTGATTCAACATTGCACAAAGTAGATTACATATCAAAATTATCGATTCAGATGTTATGCGACCTATCAAAACCTAACCACTTTACAAAGATTTGGTTACCACGTTCCTTGATCACCTCTTCTACAAGATACACATCTGTATGTTTCACTTTAAGAAGTTCTTGTTCATAGAATCCACCAGAGATGGGTTGATCTCGATAGTCTTTGAGCTTGTACTTATTGAGCTAGGGGATATGACTCGATCCACCGTGAATATCTCTGTTGTCCAATGGGGAGTGTATCCTTTCTCGAAGACATGCTTGTGCTTGCTGACTCGAACTCTGTCACCAATTTTGAACTTTGACTTCCTCTTTGGTATTTTCCATTGTGCTTTGGAGCGTTCCATCAATTCCTCTTCATCCTGAGCAGATACATCTTTTGGCTTCACACCGATCGATCGATGTTTGGTACTGTTTTAATTGGAGATAAGACCAGATAAGATGTCTATTCACTCGTCACATCTTGTTCTTGAGCATGCGACCAAATTGTTCACAGATTGACGCCTTTAAATTACTATGCGTTGAGTAGAGATTGATGGCATATTGTTGAATAAAATTTTTATACGGTGAATGATAAAATTCTTTGCCTTCATCGGTGTGTAAGTTTTTTGGTACACGACCCTGCAACGGTATAAATTACATTGTTGAAGTGACATCTAGTCCACCCATGCTTTTAACAGGAACGGCCCAGGCGTACATGGAAAAAATATCCATAACGGTAAGTGAATACGAGTACTTGTAGCCATTATTCTCACAGGCATAGAGTATCATTTCAACCAAATTTGCCTGTCAAGTCTCATCTATACTACGCATTTGCACTCGACGACATGGATAATTCTTTCTAGCAGGCTTATGCAGTTCTGTGACTACTGACAATTTTTCGTTGTCCATTTTCGAGTGCGTTTAGTCGAGCGTCTAACTGAGCAATGAGTTCAGTGTTGCGTACGGACAAATCTTGCTGAGTGTCAATCTGAAGGTTTTTCAGTTTCTCATTGATTGATTCTTCGAGGATACGTAACATCAAATTATTATTGTCAATCTCTGCTCGCATAGATGATGTGACTTGATACACTGTACGTATCCCGTTTTGTATAATGCGCTGAACAAGTATCAAATTGACTACGTGGTATTGTTCTTTGGCGTCGCCAACGTTACAAAGTCTCTTGCCATCTTCGTCTTGATGACCGTCGGAGGTGATCTTGAATCCAATACCAGGAGGCACACGGCTTGTGACAGCGGTTCATTTCAGGTGACGTCCGAACACGTCGACACTCATTGTGATACTGACAATATTGTTATGAGTCCGCTCCTAATGTACGGTTCCAGGTTCCTGTAATTCCTCAATTATGGACATAATTTTCTTATCATGACCCAGGTTGCCTGCTGCCTGGGACGCTAGGAGTAAACGAAGACGATCAACTAGTTTGTTAGGGTCATCCCAGTAGACGTAGTCAGTCTTTAAATTTTTTCTTGCCACCATGTGCAGTGGTAGAGAACCTCCACTAGCTGAGGATCGTCTGCGTGATACGTTAAACAGTTTTGCAATAAACTTCTTGTACTTGATAATTTTACCGGTGCGAATATGTTCAGCTGAGCTGTACCGTTCTTGTTCTTGTGTGCATTTGTAGCAATAAATATTTTTTTATAATTATTTGAATCATCAGCACTTATAGATGTCCCCTCGGGAGTTTGTCTAAACAGCAGTTTAAGTAGACCAACAGTTTTCAGATAATGTTTCCATCAACGTTGATATATTGTCCCTCAAAACTCATTGGTTCATCGCCAATCATAAAGCTGCCATCATTGAGCTTACGCACTGCTTACGCAAATGCTCATAATTATCAGCGGGCTCAGCAGTGGCATCTTCTTCTTCTTCTTCTAGCATAGTTGTATCTTGCTCTTTCTCAGCCTCAGCAGTCATGAGGGAAGCGTTATCATCTTCTTCTTTTTCTTCGTCTTTCCCCTCACAGGCTCATTTGGTTCAACTTCATTCTCAATTGGAAGATTAGATATGTCAACAAGTTTCTGCAATGGCATGATGATTGGCTTAAACGTTTCACTCATCATCTTTTCAGTGGCTTCTTTACCCATTCTGAGCATTCGATGTTTACGTCGAATCGCCTCACTAGCTTTCGCGATTTGTCGGAACACCTCCTTCTGTTTGTAAAACTTTGACATGTTAATGTGTTGATGTTCAATCTATAATGATATCATAACCATTGCATAACTTGTATTCATGGCGTGGTGAAACAGTCACATTCCTTTCGGTATCTGCCCTCGTTGACATCACTGTCCTCGTCAATAGCAATAAATCCATACTTGTCAGTGTTTCAACATGCAGAGCATAAATCTCGAAATCGAATACAACTCATGTCGGTATTCACATGATCGTCATACACATGTCTAAGATTCCTCACATCCTGTCTGAATAGGACTAGTAGATTTACATTATCTCGAACCAGATGCTCAGGAATCCGAGCGTACGTCTGACATAAGTAAACATTGTCGACATAGGCGTGTCTTCCCATGCAGGAGAATGCTCTGATATTATCCTGTTTCTCACAAGCCACATTATCAAATACTCGTACAATAATGGACTTTGGTTGAGCTTCATTTGGTGGTATTACTTCCTCATGCTCACTGAATGAAAAATACTCAACTCCATTTACATAATTCAGCACCCGTTCTTAGAATTGGTATTTTGACTGTTTGAGGGACTTTGAGCAAACGTAAACGTTTTAAAATCTCAGACCATTTGGGTGTAAAATTAAAGTCAGTAGGACATTTGTCTTGCCAGAATTGGATGGTCCACAAAACACTCGAGGAATGCTGTCTGGTAGCAAACTACCATGACGTGTTACCTCCTTCTTCTTCTGTTGTTGCACGAGAGTGTCAAAATTGATTACCGGAAGTTTGACAGGTTGTACCTCCAACCACATCTTGACATCAACTGTCGTGAAAGCAATAAATACCGGGCTTATATAGCTTCCAGATCAGTTGCGTGCTAAACTTCATACAGTGAAGAATGATTTCGTACCGCTAAGCGAATGAAATGTCACGCCGTCTTCATCGAGGAAAAGGATTGGTCAACAAAGTCATTAACAACTTGCCGTTTGAGTTACACTTGTCTGGCTATCAATACTGTTGTCCAGGTACTAAGGTAGCTAAACGACGTGCTAGAGGTGATCCTGACACCAATCCTTTAGAAGCAGCGTGTAAAAAACACGACATTGCATGATCACGAAATCGTGAGGACGTTGAAGCAAGAAACGCTGCAGATCGAGTACTTGCCAGTAAGGCTTGGCAGCACGTTTTTGCTAAAGACGCTAGAATTGATAAGAAGGCAGCAGCACTGGTTATAACTGACATGATGAATGCCAAAGCGGCACTCGGTATGGGGCTTAAGAGAAAATCTATTTTGAAGAAGAAGAAACCAACTTCAAAAAAAAACTAACAGCGTTCCGAAAGATTGTGAATAAAGCGGAAAAAGAAATGGGACGAAGTGGTGATGCAAAAGTTGCTATCAATTCTGCACTCGAAGGGGCGCAGGAGGCTATCAAAACTGTAGGCAATGAAAATCAAGTGAAAAATCCGCGTGTGCTGCCAATACCTTCCAAGGTCGATGGTGCATCGCTATAGATTCCAATTTTCGCTGCACTTAGTGCACACGGAGCATTTACTAGTGAAGTAGCTGGTGTAGCAATGATTGTAAACGACGCTAGCGCAGCTAAACGACAACTCGCAGAGTCTCAATTTCACAACCAGACAATGGACGCTATTGCTTTGGGAGAAGGGCTACACCTTAGATCCTATAGAAAAGGATTGGGTCTTCATATGAAACCCTATCGTCAAGGAACTACGCACATGGACTCGTTAAAATGCTTACATCAAATGCGATTCCAAACTTTGATATTGGAAAGAATAAAACCAATGTCGGTAATCAAGAGGGCGTTATACCTACTGGCAGCTACGAGATTGAAGGCATTGAGATTTTCGTCCAGAAGGCTCTAGAAATTGACAGCATTACGAGAAACATCAAGCCAAATAATAACACATTGCGCAGCAAAATTAAGTGTGATCGTAAAGTAAACTTTCAACAAAGTAATTCTATTGGACGATTGTTGGGATTCACGCCACGTATTCTCGAAGCCAATAAGACTCATACTTCTGATCTACCTGTGTCTATTCTCAAAGTGAACGCTCTATGAGTTGACTGCAATATCACTTCGGGAGTTTACATCGATGAACGCAAAGTGTACACGATACATGAATTCTTTCCTGTTATACCACTAGGATATGAGATTGTTGAAGTGCCGTCACATGTCATTCACCTCCCAATCGCCGTGAAGATAATACACAAAATTCAGCTCCGAATAGTTGATCAGGACAGGAGGTTTCGTGCACAAACGCGAAGAAGACTTTATAAGAGAGTCAACATGTCAAACACAAGCCAGTTCTCAAGCAGCACGCAAGGCGTTAACACCTCATATTGTGCTCTTTTTGGCACAGCTTGGCCTTAGGGTCAAACATCGTGGAGAAAGAAATTAAAACGTCCGTTTGAGTTATTTGTCAACTCCTTCTGTTCGAACAAAAATGGAAGAAATACTAAACATTCAAGCACCAGTGAGACTTAATGAATGTATAGCTCACTATGAGATTCATACACATCAGCCTTATGCATCATTCTCATCATTCAAACACAATGATGGAATTCGCATTGCTGTCCAGCATCAAGATTTGTGTATACTACTCTGCAAGAGTTCACTACATGTATATGGAAGACTGACTGTTACTGCTACAACTCTAGTGAGCGATGCCACCTGCTATTTGTTTGAGGAAGTTCGCTATGAACTCAATGGTATTGAGATTGATCGTTGCAAAAAGGTCGGTCTCACTAGCAAAATGGACAAAATGTCCATTGTGTCCCCTGGATAAAATACTTTTATGGAGAGTGCGGAATGTATCGATCTCCCGGAAGGAACATAACGTTTTACCAATGATGAAGGAGACTTTGATATAACTATGCCACTAAGTATGATCCTGGGATTTGCTAGAGATTATCGAAAAATTGTTGTAAGCGCAAAACATGAACTTATCCTGACAAAGTCACACAGTGACTTGAGTGTCATTTTTCAAGAACGACAACAGCCAGGAAACAAAGAGCAATTTCAGATCACAATTCAGTAAGTGGAGTGAATGATACCATATTTAACAGCCTTAGATCAGCAAAAGATACAGTTGCTGAACTTTATAAAAAAAGATTTTTTGACCACTGTGATTTTTCGTTCGTGGGAATTATATGAATACCCCCTGCTTCCCACCACCTCAAGACATATATGGACTGTGGAAACGTCAACTCAGTTGGAAAAACCACGTAACATTATACTGGGTTTCCAGACAGGTATAAAGGATAAGCGATCTAGGTATGCTAATCCCTTCGATCACTGCAATATAACCAATGTCAGGGTGTTCTCGAATTCACAGTACTATTCGTATGACAATTTGAATCTGGACATTGGCCATGATCAGTTTACAGTACTGTATGAGATGTATGCAAACTTTCAGGCAGCCTACTATGGTGAAAAGCCTAAACCCACATTGAAGGAAAGTGATCTCAAAGCATACGCTCCTCTCAGTGTCATTGATTGCTCAAAACAAAATGAGTTTCTCAAACAGGCTTCAGTGGACTTTCATTTCGAATTTGAATCTGCAGACAATAACCCCTACTGTCTCATCATACATGACCGTGTTATTCAATACCAGCCCCTTAGTAGTAGCGTGAAGAAGTTGATTTAAGATGATAGTGGTGGTAGGGGTTATGCTAGTGGCAGGGAGGGGCTGACAGCGATGGTGGGTAGGAAAGGTATAAAAAGAGATGATTTCAGCAAAAGAATTCAGTTTTCATCGATATGGACTTCGTTAAGGATGTGCAAGGCTTCAAGAAGCCCATTAACCAGTTCGTCTTCAGGAAGTTGGCCATAATTCCTCTCCAGGAAGACGCTCAACCAGTGGTCTACCTCTTTGAACCTCCCTACTACTAGGATCCGCTATCTGCTAAAAACAAGAGTGAAAATCTGTGGCTGACGCGCAATCACCACGGCTGGAATGAACTTCTGGTGACATACATACGAAGAAGTGAGGCTTTCAATTCGAGATACGCTGCGTGGCGCTAGTGCAGTCCACGTTAAAGGAGTGGAAATGAAAGAATGATTGGACCAGTTCTGCGAAATGTAATTTATCTGGAAGATCTGGGCTGTTCTTCACTAAAAAAAATTATACAGCACAATTTCCATTACGTGTAATCACCATATTCAGTGCTGGCATCGAAGTTGTGGAATTCGAAATGCTTGCTCTCAAGACCTGGTTCTTCACTCCTCAGGATCAGCCGATTATCAGGCATTATGACTTGGATAAATTACCGGTAACTGTTTTACCGACATTTAGCATGGGCAGAACTTGTCCTCGAACCGGCCTAGCTATACTACCAAGGCAAACAACGACAAAAGAAGGAGAGAAATCTATCGAAAACAGTATTGTTTCAGCAGTTGATACTGTTGTATGTGAAGCTGAATCTGTTCCAAAAAGTATCACTCCAACAGTTGATTTTAATGACTGTAAAATTGAATGTGAAAATCATGACAGCGATTGCGAACAAGTTGATAAGTGCGTATTAGATGAAATTCCTGTTGAAGTAATTTTTGAAGATAACTTTGAAGACATGAGAAATACTGAAAATTCGGTACAAGAACAAAATAGTACTGACCAAATATCAAAAGATGAAAGTGTTCAAGTCACGACTGGTGACTTCCAACCAACACTTTGTTCATTTATCAAAAGTGAGAAAGAGCTGGTGACCATGTGTAATATAAAAAGTTCTAAAACTTTAGATGAACTGACGCAGTTAATCGATAAAATTTATCCAAAGAAAACATACTTCATTAAGTACTCGTGAAAGTATTTTCCTAACTACTGTGAAGTTGAAGTTGGATATATCTTTCAGTGCATTTGCAATTTTGCTTAATAAAGTTTCTGATGTCACTTTTTGGAATGTCTTCCGCGAAACAGTGGAAAAATTATTTACAATCTTACAAGTAGTTGTAAGATGGGTTCCAAAAGAAGAAAGAGAGAAAAATATGCCAAAATGCTTCAAAAAATGTATCTCCACAATGAATGTTCTCGAATGCACAGAAATGAGAATTCAAAAACCTAAGTGTTTAAAATGTAGGTTGAAATTTCATTCTCACTATAAGGAAAATTTGACAGTAAAATTCATGACGGAAGTAACACCAGCAGGTATAATTGTTTGCATAAGTGAATCTTCTGGAGGACGTGCATCTGATCAATGTAATTTCAATCATACTGGTATTCTACAACATTTGGAGAGTACACGATATTCAGTCATGGTTGACAAAAGCTTCTTGGTTGATGAAGAATGCATGCAAGAAAAAACATTAAACTGATTAGACTACCCTTTCTAAGGAAAAAGAAAAACATTTTTAGAGAGGGAAGCCGTTGAAAATCGAGACATTGTATATACGCAAGTACATATTGAAAGAAGAAGCCAGCGAATAAAGCAGTTGAAATTTTAAATCATAAATTTACCTGGCATCTTATCAACTAGATCGACGAAATATTTCTCGTCTGCTGTGGATTGGCCAATCTAGGCAGTCCTATTTTCGCGGACAAGTTTCAAGTTGTGTGTGAAAAAAACTTTTATATTATAAATTAATCAACTGTGTGTATTTTTTAATATAGAATTCTGTATTTCTGAAAATTAATTTGAAGTAAACAATTCTTATTCTATTGCAAAATTTGTATTTTCCGGAAGCATTTATAGGAATGTATCTGGTAACAAGGAATTACACTTGAACTATTTACTTTCAGATAATTTTTCTTTATTAATCAGAATTTATTGCAATAAGATACATACAACTTCAAATCATTTACTCATAAAATAGCCAATAAATCACCCGCATATTCATGTCAATCATATTGTTTCATGATTTTTTTTTACTTTCATATTAATTCTCATAAATACTTTTTCTCATTTATAAACGTTGCAATAGTTTTGCAGATTCTTATGAAATTGATCCTCCAGAACCTACAAGACTCTTGATAATAAACATATTTGGTGTAGCATTTTTCCAAAATACTTTGCCTTAAGAGTAGCTAACAGATTACACTCACTTACGCTTGAGACTGGTGTCTGCTTTTTATTATTTACAAACGTAGCAACAGTTTTCCATAAGCTCGTGAAATCCATCCATTAGAACTGACAAGACTCTTAATAATAAACATATTTGGTGTAACATTTTTTCAAAATACCTTTTATTGAGATGTTTTTACAAATCACAAGCATATTCTCTATCAAAAGTAAAATTTATAATTTCAATGGCATCTGAAATACTGGAATAGATCACAAAATCACAGTATTGTAAGTTCAACAAGGCTATTCCAAACTGAATTTTCTCATAATATTCATGTTTCATTTTCAGAATCAACTTGCCCTTTCTTAAACGTAAAAACTTACATTTTCATAATAGTACTTTTTGTTCAGTGCTATGCAAGTCGTAAGGACACTTGATTTCTAACAACTTCGCAGGTTTACTATTTTTCATCACACTATCCGGTGAATATCCTAACCGAGGTTCCGAATTGCAAACGATCAGTCTACATTCTTCGACATGTTTATTTTCTTCAGTAACATATTTTTCTCGAGTAATATTCTCATATTTCACTCCGTGAAAGGTGTATTTACTTTTAAATTCTCTATTCCAAAAATACTTGCAGGCTTCCTCTGGCCAATTATCCTTCGATTATGTATAAATACTATAACATCTGTAAGTGTTATCAAAATATGCTTTGAAGTGATTTGTTTCATAATATTTGCATGCGGTTGATAAATTTTATTTTTTCGTATGTATTATACCTGCTTCCGGTAATCCTGTATTTTCTTTCTCGTATCCATTCTGATTGAAACCCTTTTGTACACAAACATGTTCAAAGTGCATCTGTACATATAATCACATTATCAAAAGTTTTCTTACAGCAATCACTCAAAAGAATGAATTTTTCATTTAACAAAAAAATAACTTCTGACTCAGAAGCATTGTTAAGAATACCAGCTACAAAATCTTCACCTTGCAAGGTATTTAAGTTGCCAGTCACATTTTTAGTCTCACGTGAAATATTAATAGGTTGTAGTAAATTGTCAATTCCTCGAAAGGGTGCTCGAACCATATCGATGTTATGGTTTCTGTAGACATGTATATTGTATAACAATGCTCATAACTTCTGATATCAATTAAATGAAAATCAGTAACAGTATGAGTGTAGGGTGGCAGTACAGAAGTACATAACCAACAAAATGGAAATTTTCCAGTGGAACGAAAAAGCATTCTGTGAACTTGAAATCACCATCTCAATATAAAACAAAATTCTACTTCTAAGCTGAGGTGTTGCTCAATTGAGGCCAAAAAACTTTGATTAAAAATAGTTATTCAGGTTCGAGAAAATGGATGTAGAAGTTGACAATCTCAAAGTGGCACTAACCTGAAACTCAAGCGGGCTCGGCTGTAGATTCCGATAAAAAAATTCAATTTTTAGTTTTTTTTCATTAAATGATAATAATGTCAAGAAATATAAATGCCAAAAAATTGAGAAAATGATTACCACGTTCTGTACTACTACCTTTCAAGCATACATGAATATACATACTGGTGTTTAGCAACTGCAGTTTGATCATTACATAGTGTTAGTTAGTTCTCGTCGGCAATGCTTCGAATTGTTCGAGAACTGGTTGCTTATGTCTACTCCAATAACATTTCTTATCTGTTGAAGATACTGATTTTAATGTAGTTAAATCCTTTCTACAAAAAAAAGATGAACTATTTACATAAATAATTTAATTAGCTTTAACAATTTTGAAAGAAGGCAATACTTACCGATTACAGTAAACTAATATGGCGAATATATGTTTACGAGTGTGACTAGTTTCAGCCTTGCACCTACAATCCAGGGGCGCACAGAGGGGGGGGCAAGCGGGTCAGTTTGCCCCGGGCCCCCGACAATAAGGGGCCCCCGAAGTCAGATTTGATATAATTTTT